>JAQZBX010113457.1:0-10103 GCA_029593785.1 Cabassous unicinctus
AAAATGGTAGTCTAGGGATGTAAATGCCAATTGACAGAAAGCTAGAGAATAATCTAGGGATTGAATAGCACAGTAAACCCAGAGGTGGATGAGAATAGTGGTTGATGGTACAGATGCAAGAGTGTCCTTTGTGAGCTAGAGCAGATGTACATCACCATTGCAGGGTGGTGGGAATATGGAGAAGCATGGGAAAAATACAACTGGAGTGACCTATGGAGTGTGGTTAACAGTAATAATGTAATATTCTTGTATCTATGCCAAAGATGTACTGTGTTGATAATGGGGGGAGTATGGAAAGTGTGCAAATGTACACTATAAACTTGGTAATAGTCTGATGATATTATCTCATAATCTGTAACAAATGTTCCAACACGGTATGGTATGTTGATAGGGGGTGTTCTTTGGGAATTCTGCACATGTGCATGATTGTTTTATAAGTTTATAAGCTGTCATAAAAATATATTTAAAAAATAATAATAGGGTGGGTTGTGGGGAATATGCACCAAATGTAAGATAAGGACTATAATTAGTAGTAAGATTTTGACAATATTCTTTCATAATTTGTAACAAATGTCTCAAGACAATGCAAGGTGTTGGTGGAGGGTTGATGTATGGGACCCTTGTATGATGTTATGAATGTTTGCTTTTGTAAGCTCACTTTTATTATACACTTACTATTTATGTATGTTCATGAATAAATGATTTAAAAATAATAATGATGGTGGGGTGGGGTGGGGGAAAATACTTTGGTTAGTGGTAATATTTTGAGGATGCTTTTAATCATTAGTTAAAAATGTTTGACAGCAATGAAAGGTATCGGTGGTAGGGTGAGGTATGAAAGCCCTATAAACTGTTGTGTATGTTTGTTTTGTAAGTTCACAACTATTGCTATACACTTATTGTTTATGTATGTTCATGTATGAATGATATACTTCGATAAATTTAAAAAAAAAATCTAATGAAGCTGAGACAGAAAGAGGGTAATCAGTTTGCTGAAGACTGCCCATACAGAGTTAGGATTCATTTCTATGCTTTTAACAGCTAACTCATGCTGCCTTTCTCCTTGCTCTTCCTGACTTACCTCATTTAAGTCAATTAAATGACTTAATCCCAGCAGGTAAATGATGTTCAAAATTTTTTCCAAATATAAAACCCTTACTATACATGAAATGTTAAGTAGAGGCCCAATATCAAGGACAAAAAAGAGGAGATCTAGTTTTGAATACGGAACCTCATTCGACCCCTCCAAATCCTGAGTGTTGCACCTGAAGAAGTTCTAGCAAACTTG
This sequence comes from Cabassous unicinctus, assembly GCA_029593785.1. NCBI lineage: Eukaryota > Metazoa > Chordata > Mammalia > Cingulata > Chlamyphoridae > Cabassous > Cabassous unicinctus. The sequence goes on from JAQZBX010113457.1 coordinate 1,289, forward strand.
GCAGCAAAATTTGGGAAAGCTATGATAAATTAAAACACTGGAATTGAAATATCAAGAAGCTTGCCCAAGTTAACCATCTAATAAGTGATAGAGAAATAGTTTAAACTTATTAGCTTGACTCCAATGTTCACCTTCCTGGTTGGGTAGCTAGATGTGGCTAGAATATCTCTTTCAAGCATATTAAAACTAAGCCAAATCTTGGTTGTATTTTGACCATTTTCATGAAAAGAAAGACTAGGAAGTTCATACAATAAGGGTTTCCAAGTTGCCCAAGATAAAATACACAAGAAGGTATCATTTGTTAAATGAAATGCTAAAGTGGCACTCACTTGGCCAGGTGATTTTAATTGTACTAACTAGGCTCCCTAAGTGCAAAAAAGTTTGTTAATGAAATTAAGCTACCTACAACCCTAGGTGCATGTACGTGCTGTGCTTATGTAGCCTTGCAGGGTTTTTTTTTAGATATATCCGTAGTTTCCTCAGCCACAAAGCCAGCAATGACCACCTCCACCCTTCAGCATCCTCATTCCTTTATACTCACACTACACATCAATGGTAGTAGTAACTGCAATAAGTTGAGGAGTTTCCTCCAAACCAAAAAGGAACAAATTGGCAGAACAGATTTCCTTGCCTCTGGAAATGACCCTTTCTGATTATCATTAGAATCATCTGATTTCTTCAAGATTAGAATCTGTGTTCTGTCTGTACTTGTGAGGATAACTATCAGATGTGGAATAGTCTAGCAGGACTCTTAAATGTATATTTCTAAAGCATCGCCCTCACCAAAACTGTGCCCTGTGGTCAAACATGTTTGGACAAAGCCACATACTGTATCCCCACGGTGGACATTTACAGTATACACTAACAAATGACAGAGCTTGAGAAGTCCCATGGTGAGTAGGGCTTGGTAAATGGACATGTAGAACTCACCATTTCCCAAACATAATTGACTAGGAACTAGTTTCATATCAAATAATTCCTCTTACTACCCTGAGGACTATGTTTGAGGAAATGATATACTGGAGGAAAGCTATTCTAGAAAAGATAGATACTACAAGATTGAAAAAGAAAATTTAACATGCTGCTCTCCACTGAATCCACTGTAGTCACTCTTCTTCTCTTCATAGGTAACTGTTCCCCTACCCCACAATGCTTTTGTTTTTTGATGACTTTGAACATTAAAAAGGGGGAAAAAACATATTAGAAAAAGAAGCATGTTGAAAAACTTAATTGTTATACTAAAATAGTGAAGTTTTGAAATAAAATAATGGTTAGTTCCTAAGGTAAATTATTTTACTAAAAAGTGGCTCTGTTAATCTACATAGACACATATTTATCGCTATATATTGAATACATGAGTTTGTACCTAGGAGTTGTACATATATCATGTCCATTTACTAAGAAAGAAATAAACAAACATGTAGATCTTTGTGTAGTGAGTGTGCCGAAAAAGCATGGTATATAATGGCAAACAAAACATATTTACTTTTTTCTCTCACTGTCCTTCTAAACTTTATTAGGTGGCAATAATCTTCCCATGCCCCTGGATGAAAATTCTAGCAGGTTCATGACTTTATTGTTCGCAGATAATGGACACTTCTGGAAACACTTCGAGTTAGAAATACAGTCTCCACTCAGAAATTAGAAACTCCACAACATGTAATAATCAAACTCCTGTCATTGATTGTGTTGAATCTTTCTCCTTCCCAGATCAGCCCTGTTTCAGACAGGAAACCTGCAGTAGGGTCACAGGCATGGCTATTTTCTCCTCCTCCAACCCCATGCCCCCAGGCTCCTCTCACCGTGCTAGAAAAAGTTTCGGACTCTTTCAGGGCTGAAGAAATCAAGGGATAGGAGTTGTTATAAGTTGGCTTTCCTCTCTCTGAGCCTGGCAGATAGTTAAGAGTTAATGCTTTCTCTTTTAGGGAGCTTTCAGGGACTCTGCAGAGATCCCTGACAAGTCCTTTCATATGGGTCCCTGAACCTGTATCCTTTTCTGGGTCCCCCTTCCTCAGCCCCAGGACATCTAGCAATCTTCCTTAGACCTTTTATGCATTGATCCCACGACCCCTTCAGTTGCCACGTTGGACCAGATTCAAAATGATCCCATAATGGCTCTCTCCTCTGTGAGTCAGATTTGAGTCCCAGGAACCACTCACACATCTTACACCCTGACAAATCCTAAGACATGCAGGACAATTCTGATTGGCAGCACTCTCACCCTTACCAACCACACATTTGCCAGCCCTTCCTTTTGCCCTGCCTTCCAGATTTCCTAGGTGTCAGACCCCAAATCATGGGCTCACTCAGGTTTGAGTTAGGCACTGGTCGTCCAGGTCATCCAGCTGCAGGACACACAATTCAAAGCTCTCCAGTTAGTTCCCTTGAAGACCACTCTCTGGACATCGGGTTACAAGAGAGCACAGCCTGTTCCTTCTCCCAAGGGGATGGTGATGACTCAATGCTGGGCCATACCTCTTTCCAAAGAAAAGTCTTCCCTAATCCACTCTCAACTCTAATATATTCAAATGTGACAGAACAAGCTCATGGCATTCTACCTATGAGATAGTTGGTCTCCTGAAAGTTATGGTATAGGTGCCTCAGTGAGAAATACGACAAGAAGAGCATTCTAACATTTCTAACATTTTGTTTCCTACACCCCACGTGTATATGTGTATGTACATATTTTATATACAGGTTTTATAATAACTTCAAATAATTAAGAGTGCTATAAGACCATTAGCATTCCCCAATTCAACAATAACCTCCCATTTTCACTCATTACTGCTGATTTGTGTAGGGATCATCATTATAAACGATTTTACAACCAACAGCTTACCTTGAGAATTTTCCAATCCATATGTCTCCAGATTAAAATAGATAAAACCTACTGGAAATATGCAGACTTAAAATAACCTTCCAACATACTCCTTGCACATTAAATTACTCCCAAATTAATAGCTACTGGTGACATTCCTGATAGTGCCCTAGATTTTTCAACTTTTGTAAGAGCCCAGATGGTCAGAGGGAACTTTACCAAATTTGGATTATTGTTTTTAATGGGAATGATGTTAAATATTCTTTTAACAAATGGCTCCAAGTTGCATTTAAAGAAGTACTTACCAATATTTGCAACTAAGAGAAATAATTACCAAGAATAAATTCCTGATGCTTAGCACCTGAGTTAGAAAGTAATGTATGGCCAAAGATGTATTAAAAAATACACACACATGCACAAACACACATTTTTAAAAAAATCATAATTAAAGTGAGAAAAGTGGTATTAAATCTGCTTACTTGGGCACATGTCCATCTGAGGAAAAAAAATATAACTTTTACAATTACGTAAATTGTCTAAGTTTTAAAAATAATTCCCTAATATTTAGGTCAGATGTGTAATCAACATCCTTTATCTGTAACTATCAAAAGTTAAACACTTTAGATCTAGCCACAATAAAATATAAAATCCTTTCAGATTCAATTCCATCAAAACTGTTTAATCTATTATGCTCAATGGCTAGATTAATCAAATAGCACATTTTAAAGATTCTCCAACTTCATAATATATAAGAAATCTCATTATCTTTTGAGGAAAATTTTACTTTACCACAGGGGTAGCTGGGAAAAAGGAAATTAAAAAAAAAAAAAAAAAGGTTTCTGAAAGGACGAGACCCTCACTAGGGATCTTAGAAGCCACGTATAAAAGTTATTACTCACAATAATTAAAGCTATAAGGGTAAAAGGAGAAGAAAAAAAATTGTAAAATAACAGTGATTCTTTCACTCTCTTCACTTGGCCTTATTTCAAATTAGAATACTCCCCCTGGCCCCGCATTACTCCAAACAATTCACCAGAAAAGGAAAAGAGAAAATATGTATTCTTTAGGTAACTCAGAACACATGTAGCTCAAACTGCAATGTTATCATCAGCAATTACGATGCTCTAGTTTATTTTTAAGATAGCTCAGAATTGTACGTGCTTATAAAGTGGTCCCAGATAGAGCAAGAGCTCTTCGTCTAACACAAACCCGATTTTCCCTAACAGCTCCTCTCTGCCACCTAATACCTTTCTTTCATAAGCCTGTATGTCTTCAATAGTGAACACCCAGGAAAACACATCCTTGTGGAAAGGCACGGGAGGAGCCCACTCTTTATTTTCTTCAGAACGAGGTAGAAAATATTTCTTCCAGGGTAGTCTAATATCTGCAGCAGGTAATCTGCAGCAGGTAATTTAATTTACTATTAGGAGGGATGGGGGGGTGAAAACCAACATAAATAAAGATTAATAATGAGGTCAGAAAACTAGACTTTTCTCCAAAGCGAAGCCTTTAGAAGTCAACTCCTTAAATCATGAAAGATCTCTGAGATGAGGATATCATTTTGCTGATTTGGATTTAGAGCGGTGAAGCGAAGCAACCGAGGCCTCCCAGAAGGAATAAGACTAGACTCCAGCATCCAGATACCCAGTCCAGGGCTCTTTCCACTACCCCACGTTTTCCCTTGCCCTCTGCCTCTGCCCCTTGATCTCTCTGAAAAGAGCTCAAAGCCTCACTTAAAGTAGCGAGGGCTTATAGAAGAAAGAACAACAGTTTGCGATAAAGATTCCAATTAACTGCCTCTCATTGCTGGATAACTCTTTAAGTCTTCCAGAAAGTGATTCCAGCAGTTTTTAAAATATGTTATCTATTTATATCCAACCATTGTTCCAAAAATAACTTGACATGTTTTGCAGAAATATATAGAATACAACCAACTAAATATAAATACAATGGGGAAATTATTGCAAAGGGGAAACAGAAAGAAGGATAGGAAAATCCAGCCTATTAAAGGTACCCATGGTAGGAAATCGAGGAAGGGGAAAGGAAGTATCAGCATTCCAAAGGAATCTCCTGGAGAAACTGTCATACACCAGGAAGGCAATTGCTATACCTGGTGGCTTAACAACAAACATTATAGGCAATGCAATAACAGCAACCCATCAGAAACATGCTGTGGGTCGAAAGGAAATGAAATGTGAAGAAGAGTCACAGGGAGGGATGAGACACAATTTAGTTTGCAATGTCTCAATATGCAGGGTCTGGATTTCCCACAGCAAGTCATTCCTAATCTTTGTAAAGTTAGGAAACAAGGGGTGGGGAACAGGGTGAGGAAAGAGGAAAGAGAAGAGAGAATAGGGAGAGGCAGAGGGAACCAAGACAGGCTGATGGCAAAGAGGTATCGTTTATTGAAGACTTGAAAATAATTATTGCATAATTGGACACTCAAATTCATACATCACCTCGACCCAACAGCATTTTTGTTATGTTATAATTAATAGAGTGTAAATCAATTGGCTCAGAATTTAAAGTTAAAGCCTACCTACATGTGTAAGGGAATCATAAATCCAACATATTTTTTCTAACAGGGTTAAACAAGTTCATGCATGAGGCCAGCTTAAACACAAGAAAAATCAATTTTCTGGACTTAACAATTGTACATGGTATTTTATCACCCTTGTCTAATGCACCTGGAGGAAAGACTGGGGGGAGGGGTACAGCTTGGGGCAAAGATAGAGACCTAAAGCAAAACTATTGAACAAACACAGAATACTGAATGCTGTTCAAAACGTCAACTGCATGCCCGAGAAATGGGAATGGGGGCACTTACGTGGAGTAGGCAGTTAAAACCTGGACACCTGTTAGTGGGTGAAGTATGGCAGGGGTAAAGGCAGAACACTGCTTTTGTTGTTCAGCAAAATTCCCCAGGAGCTGAAGTGAAATGCTAACTAAGGAGAGAGCTTTAACTCTCTCTAACAGCATACCGAAAAACCAGTCCTTCCTGAATGAGGTCACATCTGCCTTAAATCAAAGCATGCCTTCTCAGGTGCAGTTTACTAATCTTCCCTTCAAAAGGAAACATCTGAGGTAAACGCTCAATGAAGAGGGGTTTGTGGAGTAAGAAAGCTTTGGCATAAATGGCTGCCCAAGTGGCAGAAGTATTGATTGACACAGCCTTTATGGAGGGCAGTTTAGCATTGCATATGTATATGCATTTTATACACTTACATATACACAAATATACATTTCTGACATAGAAATTTCATTTTCATAAAATTATCTTAAAGAAATAATTGAACAAATTATTGTTCAAAGCTATACATGCAAAGTTCTTCACCACAGTGTTGCTTATATAAGCAAAATAGTAGGGAGCAAAGTACAAGTCCACCAAAGGGGATGATTGAAGTAAAGTATATTTCATCCATACAGAATATTACTATTCTAGAATTAGATACGATGATGCAAAATTCTATTGACATGGAAAGATACACAGGGTACATTGTAAGATAAAATAATTAGGTAACAAAACAATATTATTGGATGTAACTATTTTGGTAATGTGTGTGTGTGAAGAAGAAAGTTCTGGGAGAAAACTGAAATCCAGTCTCCAGGTAGCCAGCCAGGACTAAAATCTAGGAATCTGACTCCCAGTCCACTGTTTATCATTTTATCTCTTAAGTCCATTCAAAGATGCAGCTCTAGCTCCCCCATTTCAGAGAATCTAAATATTTCTTCTGCTAATGTTGACATAAATAAGACTTTGGACTCCACATGTGAGAAATAGAGACAGAGAGAAAAAGCAGCTCATCTAACATAGTACACCATTTAACCTCTCCAGATGTATCGGAGAGATACTTTCAATAATGAAAAGTACTTCATATACTACTTTATACAGTCCACTCTTGATTCTCTGATGGAAAAGGTAAAAAGTTCAGGAGATAAAAAGCCATATAGGTTTTTTGGTGATATTTGCAAAAGGTTTAGTTTCAGAAGCACATTTTAAAGTGTTTTTCTTTTCTTTTTTCTATCAAAACCATATGTATTCACTATAAAACAACTGAAAAAGTAAACAAAATGTTAAGCAGAAGAAAAGAACACATCTTATCAAGTCAACCAACAAGAGACAACCACAGTTAAAATTTTAGTATATTTCCTTCTAGATTTTTTTTCTTTTGAATGGTTGTGATTTTAATACTTATATCATTTCCAGCTTTTTTTTTCCAACTAAATTACACCAAAGCATTTTACCAGATCATTCAAAAGCATTCATAAACATCATTTTAACATCTAACTATTATTCCATGATGTAGATATGTTGCCAAATTTTACTTAACTTTTTAAATGTATGCTAATTAGTGTTTTTTCTATTGTAAATAATGCTATAATGAACATTTTGCAGAATAAATCTTGATCATAATTTCTGGTTGTTTTCTTAATTTTAATCCCTAAAATGAGGAATCACTAATTTAAATATTATGCATATTTTAAAGTAGCAGAAAGTTTGTGTGGAATTTTATCATTCCTACCAAAAGTACATAAAAATGCCCATCTTATAACAATTTTGTCAGTAATTAGTACCACATTTTAAAATCTATGTTAATTTGATAAGTGACATAAGACTTCACATTAATTTGAATCTCTCTGTCATTGAACAGATTCATATATTCATTGTATTTCTTTGGCAAATCTACTCTTGAGGTCTCTGCCCATTTATCTGCTGAGGAAAAGCAAAAGTATTTTGTTTGAAGGCATTCAATCATGCCTACTTCAATAATTAGCAGAAAAATTGAGCTTTTAAACAAGTTAATAACCCTGTGGATTCACTAAAGCCTAGGAAATCAAAAACTGTCCTAGCATAATTAGTTAAAGGATATAGAGAAAAGAGTAGAATGTATGATTTTCCTAATATATTTTCTATGGGATCCATCTAATTAATGAAATATTCATACAACTTTCTGTATTTGCTGATTCAAAGAATCAGAATAGCAAACTGGTGAAGATAAAATAAAGAGCCACAAGATAGTTCTCTAACTGGCAAGGTGGCACATACAAATCACAAATTCTCTTTTGAAAAAGAATATGTTCTGGTTCACATTGGTGGATCGAACAAACTCACCTCCTTTCCCACTTAAAGTACTTTCTAAATGATACTAAAGAAATATAAAGGTGTAAACCCATAACCACAAAGAGAACAGGAAGAAGTCATTAGAAGATGAGTAATATCAATAGAAGTCTGTTGACCCATGAACCATAGCAGAGGAAACCACAGCCTAAAAGGGGATTGTAGCAACATAGAGAGCAGACTGCCTGACAGTACCTGAGAAAGATCTAGGCCTCAGTAAAAGCAAGTACAACAGAGGTGGAAGAAGTTGGTGGAGCTGAAAAGAGAGGGATAATTACAGGTCAGTATAGGAAAACTTCACCTCCCTCTCTCCTGGCCTTATATGTAGACTGGTCTCAGGTGATAGAAAGTGGCTAGGGGAGAACTAGGGCACTTATCATAGGTGTAAAACCTCACTCTGGCATGTAGGGATCCACCAGTTGTCAGGCACTCACCCTAAAATGTGACCTGTTAAGCCTGCCTCTCACAAGATAACACCCAATCAGCCTTTTTATTGCCTCATTCTTTTACAGAGAACCACGGATCACCAGAAATTTAATATGCCAAGAAAACTCAACACTGAAAAGAGAATAAGGAAGAAAAAGAACAAAATATATGACCCTGAAAGAAACAGACAACTTAGGGGAAAGATACAAACTTTAAAAAGAAAATGTGTTTAATAGCTTCAAAATGATTTCAGAAGATTTAGTAACTGCAAAGCAAAGCAAACAAACAAACAAACAAACAAAATGACTATTTTTAAAAGGAACAATCAGATAACATGAAAAATCTCTAGGGAATTATATGATTGCTTAAATAAAAATTCAATAGAAATTTTGAAGGCAAATTTGGAGAAATCTCCTAGACTATAGACTAGATACACAAGGAGAGATCAAATA
>JAQZBX010113458.1:0-10100 GCA_029593785.1 Cabassous unicinctus
AAAAAAAAAAAACCTAGGGAATGCAGCAAAGGCAGTACTAAGTGGGAAATTTATAGCCCTAAATGCTTACATTAAAAAAAGAAGAAAGAGGGAGGGATTGTGGGAAAATGGTGACAGACTAACAGGCAGAGCTGAATGCTCTCACAAAAACATCAGAGAAAGAGCCAAAATCTGTCCAAGGGATCTGCTTTGGGGGTCAGCAGACTAGGACAGTGCTACACAAAACTCCCAGGAAGGTGAGGGACAGAGATAGAAAGAAGCCAAAATGACGACCGCCCCCATGGTGGCTGCAAAGGGCTCCCCTCCCCCACCCACAAGATATTAAGCTGGGAGAAAACCCCTGGCTCATTGCAGCTGACTGAGAGAGAAACAGACAACTTTCTCCCTGTCAGCTGTTTCAAGGGAAAAGGGAGGGGAGATTGGGATGCTTTTCTTCAGTGAATTTGGCCAGCAGAGACTGCTTTGAATCTCCGATCTGGAGAGTCAACACAGTACCACAGGAAAGCAGAGACTGAAACACCTCTGTGGAAAGGTGTGTTGACTAGTGCTATCTGCTGGCCGGCCTGGAAATTGCATGGACAAACACTGTTCACCCTTTCTGTATCCAACCCGTGGGAGAAAATCTGCACTACACTAGTGAGTCCCTGGCCTGATTTTGAAAACTTAAGCTGGGCAATTTTAAGGACTGAAAATAAGGTGAACCAAATATCAAAGAAGAGCTGTGGGAAAAAAATAAGCAATAGAGAGAAATGAGCCATTAGAGTAAATTCATCAACATATTCAGAGGCCTAGACATCAGCAAAAAATTACAAGTCATACTTGGAAACAGGACGAGCTGGCCCAGCCAAAAGAACAAACCTGTATCCTGAAGAGATACAGGATTTAATACAATTAATCAGTGATAATCACACAACTCTTCTAAATCACTTCAAAGAATTTAAAGAAAATATGACTAAAGAAATAAAGCATATTAAGACACTGGAAGAGCATAAAGAACAATTTGAAAGCAACAGACTTTATGGGAATGAAAGACATGATGGATGAGATTTAAAAATACATTAGAGGCATATAAGAGCAGATCTGAATTGCCTGAAGACAGAATTAGTGATTTCGAAGACAGAACATCTGAACTGGAAAAGACAGGAGAACAGAAAGAGAAGAGAATGGGAAAAATGGAGCAGAGTCTCAGGGAATTGGATGACAACATGAAACACACAAACATTCGTATTAGTGGTGTCCCAGAAGGAGAAGAGAATGGAAAAGGGATAGAATATTTGAGGAATAAATGACGAAAAACTTCCCAACCCTTATGAAGGACATAAATGTCAATATCCAAGAAGGACAACGCACCCCAAACAGAATAAATCTGAACAGACCTACCCCAAGACACCTAATATTCAGAAAGACAAATATCAGAAATAAAGAGAGGATTCTGAAAGCAGCAAGAGAAAAGAAAAGCATCATATACAAGGGAAACTTGATAAAATTAAGTGCTGACCTCTCATCAGAAACCATGGAAGAGAGAAGAAAGTGGTATGATGTATTTAAGGTACTGAAAGAGAAAAACTGCCAGCCAAGAATTTTGTATCCAGCAAAGCTGTCCTTCAAAAATGAGGGTGAGTTCCAAATCTTCACAGACAAACAAAAACTGATAGAATATGTTACCAAAAGACCAGATTTGCAAGAGATACTAAAGGGGGTGCAGCAGCCTGAAAGGAAAAAACAAAGGCGGGAGATTTGGAGACGAGTTTAGAAATGAAGATTATTAGGAAGGGTAAACTAAAGGATAAGAAGACAGGCAAAAGAACGATATGACACCAGAGAGCCGAAGGATAAAATGGACAAAGTAAGTAATGCCTTTACAGTAATAACACTGAATGTTAATGGATTGAAGTCCCCAATCAAAAGACACAGACTGATAGAATAGATAAAAAAATATGAGCCGTCTATATGTTGTCTATAAAAGACTCACCTCAGATGTAAGGACACAACCAGGTTAAAAATGGAAGATTGGAAAAAGGTATTCCATGCAAATAGTAACCAAAAAAGAGCTGGACTAGACCACATAAATGTAAAATAATATTATAGTATATGAACAATAATTACTCAGTACAACTGGCAAATTGTTCCTGTGATCAGTATTCTGTAATTTTTTTTCCACACAAAATAAGTACTTGATTTTCTAGAAAGAATTATGGCCTAAATGGAAATTAAATAACTAAACCATTAACTTATTTCAATCTTATATATTATGTCCAATAGTTAGAGCTGTAATATAAAAATTAGAATGATGTTATAATTTCTATATTTGAATTATTATTTACATTTATAAAGATTTGTTATGCTATTTTTTATAATTGATTATACTAAATCTAACCCAGCCTTGCATTCTCTTTTAAAATTTGTAATTCCTTTCAATCTATTTTTCTATTTATTTTACAATAAAGTACTTTTAACAGCTAAAAAAACCCACTGATTATACACTTTGGATAGATCATATAGTATGTGACTATATCTCAATAAAACTGCTTAATAAACAAATAACTGTGCAAGAATAGCCAAAATTAGCAGCTATGTACAGCAGGGGAAACAGAGAGATTGAGACGTGAGGAATTTTCTTGTTTGTTTGTCTGGTTTTTATTATTATTGAAATAATGAAAATGCTTTAATAATGATTGAAGTGATGAACATACAATTATGTGATTATACCAAATACCACTGATTGTACACTTTGGATAAATTATATGCTTTATTAATATGTATCAATAAAATTGATTTGTTTAAAAAAAAAGAAGCAAGCACTGAAATCAAAGATATAACTGCACACCTGGAGGAACTAGAAAAAGAACAGCAAGCTAATCCCAAAGCAAGCAGGAGGAAAGAAATAACAAAGATTAGAGCAGAAATAAAAGATATTGAGAATAAAAAACAATAGAGAGAATTAACAAAATCAAAACTTGGTTCTTTGAAAAGATCGATAAAATAGACAAACCCTTCGCTAGACTGACAACAGAAAAAGAGAGAGATGATGACACAAATAAATAAAATAAAAAATAAGAGGGGGACATTACTACTGACCCCACAGAAATAAAAAGGATTATAAGAGGATACTATGAACAACCGTATGCCAACAAAGTAGACAACCTACATGAAATGGACAAATTCCTAGAAACACACAAACAACCTACATTGACTCTAGAAGAAAGAGAAGACCTCAACAGACCAATTATAAGTAAAAAGATTGATACAGTCCTCAAAAACCTCCCCAAAATGAAAAGCCCAGATAGTTTCATAGGTGAATTCTACCAGTCATTCCAGGAAGAATTAATACCAGTCTTGCTCAAACTCTTCCAAAAAAATGGAATAAGAGGAAATACTATCACTCTATTACCAAAGCCAGATAAAGACACTACAAGAAAAGAAAATTACAGACCAATTTGTCTTTTGAATATAGATGCAAACATCCTCAACAAAATACTTGCAAATCAAATCTAACAGCACATAAAAAGAATTATATACCATGATCAAATGGGTTTTATCCTAGGTATGAAAGGGTGGTTCAACATAAGAAAATCAATGAATGTAATGCACTACATTAACAAAATGAAGGGTAAAAACCACAAGAAGAAAAAGAAATAAGAGACATACAAATTGGAAATGAAGAAGTAACACTTTCACTATTTGCAGATGACATGATCCTTTACATAGAAATCCTGAAAAATCACAACAAAGCTACTAGAGCTAATGAATGAATACAGCAAAGTGGCAGGGTACAAGCTCAACATGCAAAAATCAGTAGTGGTCTATACACTAGGTAATGAGCAAGCTGAGGAATAAATCAAGAAAAAGTCCCATTTACAATAGCAACTAAAAAAATCAAACATCTAGGAATAAATTTAGCCAAGAATGTAAAGCACTTGTACACAGAAAACTACAAAACATTGCTAAAAGAAATCAAGAAGACCTAAATAAATGGAAGGACATTCCATATTCAGGGATTGGAAAACTAAATATCATTAAGATATCAATTCTACCCAAAGCAATTTACAGATTCAACTCAATCCCAATTAAAATTCAAACAGTCTATTTTGCAGAAATGGAAAAACCCATTGTAGCAGTTTGATATTGTTTATGAATTCCAAAATAGATATTGGATTATGTCTGTGAACTGGTCTGTCCCTCTGGGCACATTAGATTATATTGGATTCAGGGGTTTCACTTTTACTCGATTAAATTATGATTAAGCCTTTGATTGGGCAAAGTCAGTAGGATGTTGAGTTCCCGCCCCCTTCATGGGTGGGGACTCAAAGAGAAAACCACACAGCAGAGCAGAGAGTGGAGTTTTGAGCCGGAGCCCTAGGAAGCAAACATGCAGGAGAAGAACACAGAGGAATAGAGACAGTTCCACAGACATGGCAGAGGCCCCAGGAAGCGAGCCAGATAGACTACAGCTTGTAGAGAGAGCAAAACAGCTGAGCCCAAAGAGAAACGAGCTCCAAGAGAGGGAGAGAGACTAGACTTTTCCCAGCCTACAGCTGATATTGGAAGAAGCTGGGACCACAGAGCCTTAAGGGGAAGAGGAAGCCTGAACCCTTGCAGAGGTCAGCAGCCATCTTGCTCCAACGCGAGGCAACAGATTTTGGTGAGGGAAGTAACTTACACTTTATGGCCTGGTGACTGTAAGCTTCTACCCCAAATAAATACCCTTTTATAAAAGCCAACAGACTACTGGTATTTTGCATGAGCACTCCTTTAGCTAATACACCAATTATCAAATTTATTTGAAAGGGTAAGGGATCTTGAATAGCCAAAAATATCAAAAAGAAGAATGAACTCAGAGGACTCACACTTCCTGACTTTAAAACATGTTACAAAGTTACAGTGGTCAAAACAGCATGATACTGGCACAAGGATAGATACATTGACCAATGGAATGAAACTGAGAGTCCAGAAATAGACACTCACATCTATGGCCAATTGATTGTTTGTTTTTAGGATGAACCCAGGACTACGCTCAGCCACTTGAAAGACATCCACTCCCCTCCAGCTGATGTTTCACAAAACTGCCAAGTCCACTCAATTGGGACAGAACAGTCTCTTCAACAATGGTGCTGGGAGAACTGGATATTCATATGCAAAAGAATGAGAGAGGGCTCCTATGTCACACCATGTGGCAGTTTGATATTACTGATGAATTCCAAAAAGAAATACTGATTATGTTTGTAAACTGGTCTGCTCCTCTGGGCAAGTGATACCCTTAGAATGTATTGAATTCAGAGATTTCTCTTTTACTTGATTAAATTATGATTAGGGCTTTGATTGGTCCACATTGAATCCAGTGTGGTATTTTGCATCAGCACCCCTTCGGCTAACACACACCATATACAAAAATTAACTCAAAATGAATCAAAGATGGGGGACGGATGTGGCTCAAACGGTTGGGTGTCTGTCTCCCATATGGAGGGACCTGGGTTCGATCCCTGGGACCTCCTGGTGAAAAACAAACAAACAAACAAACAAACAAAAAAGAATCAAAGACCTAAATATAAGAACTAGGGCTTTAAACTCCTAGAAGAAAATGTAGGAGAGCATCTTCAGGATCTTGTGTTAGATAATGGTTTCTTAGACTTTACACCCAAAGCACGAGCAACAAAAGAAAAAATATATAAATGGGACTTCCTCCAAATTAAAAACTGTTGCACCTCAAAGAACTTTGTCACCAAAGTGAAAACACAGCCTACTCAATGGGAGAAAATAATTGGAAACCACATATCTGATAAGGATTTAACATCCAGAATATGTAAAGAACTCTTCCAACTCAATAAAAAGACAAACAACACAATTAACAAATGGGTAAAAGACTTAAATAGACATTTCTTCAAAGAGGATATACAAATAGTTAAAAAGCACATGAAAAGATGTTCAATATCACTAGCTCTTAGGGAAATGCAAATCAAAGCCACCATGAGTTATCATTTCATACCCTCTAGAATGGCTACTATTTTAAAAAAACAGAACATTACAAGTGCTGGAGAGGATTTGGAAAAATAGAAACACTTATTAATTGCTGGTAGGAATGTAAAATGGTGTGGTTGCTGTGGAAGACAGTTTGGCAATTCCTCAGGTAAATATAGAATTACCATATGACCCAGCAATCCTGTTACTAGGTGTCTACCCAGAATTGAAAGCAGGGGCTTGAACAGATAATTGCACACTGATGTTCTTAGTGGCATTATTCACAATTGCCAAAAGATGCCAAAACTCAAGTGTCCATCAACTGACAAATGAATAAACAAAATGTGGTATACATATACAATGGCACATTATTCAGCTGTAAAAAGCAATGAAGTCCTGATGCCTGCGACAACATGGATGAACCTTGAGGATATTATGTTGAGTGAAATAAGCCCCACACAAAAAGACAAGTATTGTATGATCTCACTGATAAGAACCAATTATAATAAGCAAACTCAGAGTTAGAATCTAGAATATAGGTTACTAGGGGATAAACTGGGAGTAGAGAATGGGGAGCTGATGCTTAATTTGTACAGAATTTCTATTTAGGTTGATTGTAAAGGTCTGGAAATGGACAGTGGTGATGGCTGCACATCATTGGGAGTGTAATTAACAGCTCTGAATTTTATAGGTTAATGTGGCCAAAAGGGGAAACTTTAGGTCGTATGTTAGTAGAATAAAAATTAAAAAGTAAAACATAGCACAGTGAACCCTATTATAGACGATGGACTATAGTTAATTGTACAAGTATAAGAATGTTTTTTCATGAATTATAACAAATGTATGACACTAATTCAAGGTGTTAATAAATAGGATGGCATCTGGGAATAAAATATACCTAATGGAAACCATGGACAATAGTTAATAGTACTATTTTAATAATCTTTCATCACGTGTAAGAACGGTAACTGTTTTAAAAAATGTACAATTTTTTTAAAGTGTTAGCATCAATTGTAATAAATGTTCCACACCAACACAAGGTGTTGTGGTATATGGGAATCCTGTATTTTATGTATGATTGTTCTATAAAACTACAACTTCTCTAATAATATTTTTCTAAAAAGGCAATGTAAAAGATCGAAAAAAGGTCAAAGCAAAGCATCAAAAAGAAAAGAAATTCAGGTACTAGAAAGTGGTATAGCCATAGAAAGGCAAACTGGCAATACAATTAAGTGCCTGCCACAATTTAAATATTTATGCAAAGTACTTTAGAGGTTTGATTTCATATGTGGCCAACTTTAAAAACTGGTTTTTCAGTTGTACAATGTGCAGGCAAGATACAACCTGAGGGTTTCTGGAAAGCAACTTTAGGCATGAAGAACATGTCTAATAGTAGGTTTGAAAATTCTGCTAACAGTGCTCAACAAAGCAAAAGCATCCCACAGGCAAGTGTGACTCCTGGGGCCTGGTCAAGAGGCCTTCGCTGGTCCCCTAAGAATCATATCCAGGAAGAGTAATCATTACAAAACTATTTGTGCTTTAATCATAATTATCCTGAGCAAACCAGGTAGACTTTATGACATTACTGCCACAAGTCTAGCCAATTTAAATTTTTTTCTTATAATCTTGAAATCCCCAATGGAAACGGAGAGCCTCCAGATACAACATTTCTTAACAAAAAGCCTTCAAGAGATTTTAATGGTCTCCAGCAAGCCCTACCTGCAAGAAAGCTGCTCTAAAATCTGTTCCCAAAGGTGTGGCTCTCAGCTATCTACTGTGATCCCAGTTAGAATGGTTCCTGTCACAAAGGTCCCTTCCACTCTGACAACCTTCAAAACTATACTGCCTTCAAGTCACAGAGAAGTGCACTACACCCTTGTACTCATGTTCACCAGGTACTTGTCATAAATGAGGACTCTCAGGCCCTACCTTCACACCCACTGAAATCAGATTCTGCATTTTAACCAAAGCCCCAGCTGCATGCACCGTAAGGAGCGCAGTCTACTGGCTGTGTGACACTACAGCCATCGAGGGGTGCAACTGGAAGTTCTGGGGCTGCCCTACACCCGGAAAGTCCGTGGGGGTCGGGAAGCGCCAGGCCAGCACCTTAGCTTAAGAGCCAGGGGAGGGCCCAGCTACTGCAGTTTTCCCTTTCCCTGCATTCAGTGCAAGCCCCACTGGGTGAGGGTAAAAGCCCACCGGTGTGACCGCACCGTCCCAGCCCCACCTCCCCGATGCAGCAGACCTCTCACCTGCTCCTCCTGCGGGAGCGGCTTGAGAGGACTCCGCGCCCCGTGTCGAAACACGACCTGCACCATTTTCAGCTCCAGCAGGCTGCGGTCAACAGGCTGCTGGCCGTCCGCCCCCCGCACCTCGGCCAGGGCCACCCTCCGCTGGTGGAGGCAGTACGCCAGCGAGGTCAAGACGCCCACCGGCGCCCACGCGCGCACGCCACAGACTCGGGTGACCATGGTGTTAGCCTGCCCTCCGGGCTGAGGCTGCAGGGGCGAGCACGAGCTGAACGAGGGGCCGGGCTCAGCCGCTGCGTCAAGTTCGCGAGGGCCGGGGGGCACGCCACCAGGCTGGGACCCCGCGTGAGAGCGCGGAGGAAGCAGCAGAGGGCGGACCTGCCAAGGCCCTTCCGCGGGAGCCCTGGGGTTTTAAAACCCGGGTCGGGGTTGGCTGCTCCTGCGGCAAAGCTGGGGGAACTCCAGTGAACCTTAAACTTGAATTCCAAGTTTGGCCTCCAGCACGCTTGCAGAGAGAGAAAACAGCGCACAGCTCCTCGGCAGCAGAGGTTCCACTAACTCAAACGCCCCGATGCCACTTCTCTGCAAGCATGCTCCCACCCACCTACTCATTCACGCACCCGGAGACCTGCTCCTGGAGCCCTCGCGGAGGGCCACGGGAAAACGAGTGCCGCCGCGGCGCCCTGTCCCGAGGCGCCGAGCTGGGAGAACTACAATTCCCACAAGGCTGCGTGCGACGGGGCGCTCGCTGGGCGGGATTTCCCGCCGGGGGAGCGGCTCGGCCCTCAGAACGTGTTGGGTCTTGCCAGTCCCGGGCAGGGAGGAAATGCGGGAACGGGCTTAGAGTGAGTGGTGAAGGGGAGTATTTGGAGTCCAGCGAGTGTAGAAGACTTCCTTGAAGTCCTGGAGGTGGGGGGTACTGAAGCCAGACACTACTTCGTGATTACCATTTTGTGAAGCGTGGTACTTGGTTCTTTATATGTAACCTTCATTTATTATCCCCTTGTATGTTTTTTAAAAATCCCAGGCTTAAATGGTCGCAATTATGAGGAACTTCAAGGTTACACCCAGAATACTTCTTGCAGAAAAATCCAGGTGTTGCCTTGTGTTGGCCCAATGACGTAATTTACACGGAAGAATGCCAACCTTACCATCTGCTAGTCGGCCTCTCTTGAATATACACCTCCCTAAGCGTGTGTTCCAGATCCTTGCAGCAGGACACGGTCAAGAATCCTCTGTGTCAGTCTCAAGGCAAAAGTCAAGTTAAGAGGAGAGACATTTGTGAAGGAGACTTTAAATATATGCTACCAAACCAGTTTTTAAATTAGTCTAAATTTCATCCCTGAACCATACTAGACCAGATGTGAAGACAACAAACACGGGATGTTGCTCCTGATCTGAGTCTAAACTCTTTTCATCAAGCGAGAAACTTCTGAATGCCAGGATATCACTTTGGAACACTGCACATTGTCACAGCTTTCCTCCTGGTTCAGCCCATGGGCTCATCTCTCAGAGTCTTATTGTGTATACTGATGTGATTTAAATTGTTTTACTGTAGTCTCAGTAAGGCATCCAGAGCACTGGGCAACACTGCTTCAGAACCTGTACAATGAAATGTAACCCCCAAGGTTGGGGGAGATGTTCTCCACAGTTCAGTGAGAACATGGTGCAGCTTAGGCGCAAAAGGGCCCGGGTAGTAGAGCAGCTTCAGCAGCTTCTGAGCAGCCCTGGTAGTTTTAGCATATCCAAATAGCTTCAGGGCAATGTAATGTTGCCTTCTGGGTGCTGACACCTTCTGCAGTAAAGGACAAGGCAACTCTAGTCCACACCCTGCTCTCTACCAGCCTTGGCACAGACTTGTCAGGCGTCATCAGCACCGCTTTGGCCTGTATGAGC
>JAQZBX010113459.1:0-10102 GCA_029593785.1 Cabassous unicinctus
TTTTTTTTTTTTTTTTTTGGTGAAATACAGTACCCAAAATAAGTCCTCTTCCTAGACCACCCCCTTCACTGAGGGGACCCTAACTAGGTTCGTGGAAACTAATCAAGCACTTCCCACTTCCTGGACTCCCAGGGGAGGTGAAGCTCTGATGCTATTCTGTGCAAAATGATAAAAATGGCCGACTCCGCCTCTTCTGGAGCCGAGCCTCAGCGTCACCGGGCTGTTGGGTAATCAGGTTTCCTCAGCAGATTCGCCTCTCCCTTTATCCTGGTGCTGCTTCAAGCCAGCTTATCTGCTCCCCAAACCTATGAGGGGGTCCAGGCAGCCAAATTGATTGTAAAGAATCCCCTCTCTGCCTTCTGTCAGAACCCTCCCTCTCTCGGAGAGTTCTCCCTCTCCCTGGCTTGGCGGGTTTTGGGGCTTATCCCTGGGCAGCTAGGTAAATCAACTCCCTCAGCAGATTTGCACCTCCCCTCTGCCAGGTGTTGATTCAATCCAGCTGTTTTCTTCACCCAAGCTGCAAGGGGTTTCAGGCAGCCAAATGCACAGAAAGGGAAGCTTTCTCACCACTTTGCCAGAGCCCTCCCACTCTCACAGAACGTTCCCTCTCATCGGGCCCTGTCACCCGGTTGCCAGGCTGGGAGTCGCAGCTCAAACCAGCTTTTTTTTTTTTCCCTAAAAGTGGGGCTCAGCCATCGGTGTTAACCACCACAGGCAGGCTAAAAACTCCTGAATCTCTACCAAACAGTCCATGCCGTCGATCTGCGCAGATAGCTATCCCTAGCTTCTCGCTCCATGAGCCCACACCACAGAACCCCTGCAGGACCCTGTCCCCCTGGATTCTTTCTTGGTGATTCTGCCATGCCTCTTCTCTCACTGTATTCACTCACTTGTCCTAAGGGAAGCCAGCTACCACACTGTAGTCAGTTCTCTGGAGATGTCTACATGGCAAGTGCCGTAGGACCTTACAGAAACCACGTGAATGAGGTCAGAAGCATATTCCAAACCCCACTCCAATTGTGACTGGCAGCCATGGCTGACAGGTTGACTGCAACCTCATGGGGGATTGTGTGAAAAAGGCATTGAGCTGAGCATCTCCTGGCCTCCTGAGTCCCTAAGAAAATGAGATAATCCTGGTATGTCATTTAAAGCATCTATATTTTAGGAAAGTATCTTAAGTAGCAATTTCATTTATTAAAATTCTTCATAATTGAAAGTGAGTGTATGCCATAACAATGATGACAAGAGCAATAAAACCCCCAAGCTATGAAAGTTCCTTTGAAAACATACAGTAGGCTTTGAGGAGAGTATGAGGGAATGTGTACTGGGCTTTGATAAGTTGGATAACAGAAGTCATGTGTTGTTTAATAAGGCTGCCATTGAGGGCATGTCTGGAAAGTGAGTTATATAAGCAGAAATAAGGAAGACCCTTGATATATAGCAGCAGAATTTTAGCAACGCTTTTAGCCTGAATTAATGTGGAAAGCATAAAATGTGCCTTTAGAATTTAGTCGTATAGCTAAGGAGTGTTGAAGATGTTGCCTGACTTCTTACTTACTTATATATATAAAAGCAGGAGGAGAAAGAAAAATTGAGGGAATATGTGCTAAAGAAGAAGGAATCATTACTTGAGAGTTTAATAATTCTTAGCCTTTCTATGGAACAAATGAGAATAAAATTAAGAAATGGCTTTTTAGCAAAGATCCAAACCAGGATAATGCCAAGAAATCTGATCTATAAGAAACTTCAAAGTAAGATAGCCCTTAATTCCCACTGGAAAGCATATTATGAAATACTATTAATTAGCACATCAATACAATCTCAAGGTGTTTTTCCTTTGTAATTAAAAGGTATAAGCTATTCTTCAAATAATGGAAAGTGCGCCTGACAGAAGAACACAATCTAAGCATTATTATGAATAATCCACAATCAGACATTCTTCAAGAAGTAGAAATAGCTTCAACACAAAATTTTCAGAGCAAATAATGGTATAAAATAGAAATCTTCCAACCATGATCAACAGAAAAATAAAATTCACAGGCAGGAATTTACAGATAATGATACTTTAGGCTGAATTCTTTTGTTTTTATTTTCACAGATATTTCCTGTCCTCTCTGTTGGTATAAGATTCTCAATCGCTTACAGAGACTTTTTAGTCCTTAACTGTGGCATCAAGGAGGACCCTATAATCTGTTTTGGTCTTTCTATTTTTTTTTTTTTTTACCGGGAGGTCCCGGGCATCAAACCTGGGTCCCTCCATATGGGAAACGGATGCCCAACCATTTGAGCCACATCTGTTCCCCTGGTCTTTCTATTCTTATTTTATCCTTGATATTTGTCCAATATCTGGCTACAATTCTCTCTAGATTTGGCTAAGTCATTCAAGTCTAATTATATACTTGTACTTATTTTCCATTGGACGTCACCCATTTCTTTTCAATAAGAGAAATTTAAGATGAAACCATGGCTTTCCTGAGTACTTTACTTTAATAACTATGTGGTTTTGTAGGTGGCAATTGTCAAAAAAAGGTAAACATCCTGAAGACTGAAATGCCTATTATGTCACCTAGGAATGGAGTTTTTCTATTTTCACTAAAACATCATCTATGGACAAGTTGTAGGAACTAGTCATTTAATCCAAATTTTCAAAGACAAAAATTTTTTAGAGGTAGTATGCAAATGATGGTAGACTTGGAATTTCCCTTACTTTACAATTATTGCAGGGAAGGCTGATTAATTAAACCAAAGTTTTCATTTTTGCTTTAGGTCAGCTTTAAGACCTTTCCACTCTGAATCTCACCACCTGTTAATGCCACTCATTTGTATGCTTGTGATTTGTTGACTGGGGAATGTTGCCTTGTATATATATTACCACAATTAAACAAAAAGAGTGACTAAAATGACAATGCCATTTAAATGCTTAAGAATTACCTCCTGAGGGCCTCTTTGTTGCTCAAATGTGACCCCTCTCTAAGACAAACTCAGCATATAAATACATTACCTTCCCACCACTCCTCCTCCCCCACCCCTACCCCCCAGGCATGGCACATGACTCCTGGAAGATGAGCCTCTCTGGCACCAAGGGATTATTACCAAGTACAAATTAGCAATGCACCTGGAAAAAGACCTTTACCATAAGGGGGAAATGCTAAATACAATTGAGTTTTCATGGCTAAGAAATTTCAAAGTTATTTGGGAGATCATTCCAGAAGTTATGCTTATTCAAGTCTTAGCAGGATCACATTGACTGCCACAGTAAATATTGCCTTACTTAGCAGGGCTTCTGAGGGCTCTAGAGACATCTAGACAATATAGGCAAGTCTGACAGCTCAGGAGTTTGGCACCCTGCCAATGGGCCTTACCTTAGAATTTATAATTGCCAGATTGACAAAGTTGGACTATTTTGTGGTTTCCCTACACATGCCTCTTCTGCCCCTTCTATTTGAACTTACAGTTAGCTCTATACTTGAAAGGTGTATGTTCAAGAGACTTAAATCTTTGGTCTGTCAATATGCCAGCTTGTCCCTGAAACTCAGCAGAGTTGCAACAGATACTCTCCAGTTCATTGGACTCACCAAGGACAAATAACAAGGTGATGATGATGGACAATGCCCATCTCAGGAAACAGAAAGAGACTGCAACTGCAAGCAAGATAATTCCATCCATCTTCCCCACAGGATCTAAGCCCCTCTCATTTAGAGGCAGAGTTTGCATCACCATCCCAAAATCCACAAGATTGGGGAATAAATAATGGGCTAAATTAGTGTTAATATTTTTCTACTATAGACTTATTGTTATTTTAGCAATAGTAGAAATGTTATCATTGATGTGGAAGCAGTGGATACTGAGGGTTCTGAATGGAGGGGAGGGAAAAATAGTTGTAATATGGGGACATTCTGTGGACACTGGAATTGTCCTGCCTGACATTGCAATGACGGATACAGGCCATTATATATTTTGTCATAACCCACAAAATTGTACGACGCAGAGTGTAAACTATAATGTAAACTATAATCCATGTTAGTGGCAATTCTTCAATATGGGTTCATAAATTTTAACAAATGTACTGTACTAATGAAGGATGTTGTTAATGTGGGAAGGTTGGGAGTGGAGCATATAGGAATCCCTTATTTTTTTATGTAACATTTAGGCAATTTAAATTTCTTTAAAATAAATATATGAATAAAAATAAATGCAACATGTGATACTGGACTTGATGTATTAATCGAAAATGCCCACAAGGACATAATTAGGATAATTGAAAAAACATATGAAATGCAAACAGTTTTTATATTAATTGTAAATCTCTTAAACTTGAAAATTGTACTTAATTAATTAATTCATCCAAGTAAATATCCTTTTTCTTAGGACACATACATGGAATTATTAAATGGTAAAGGTTGTGCAACTCATTCTCAAATATGTAAAAGATTTGTAGGATAGGTAGATAGATAGATAGAATGAAATAAGAAATATGTTAACATGCTAAATGTTGGTAAATATGGCTATCTAGGATGGGCTATATTGGAGGTGTTTGTACTATTTTTATATCACGTTTAAAAAATTATTTCCACATAATCCTGAAATTACTTCAAAATAAAATGTTAAAAAAACACTTGTCTTTATACAATTTAGAAAAATATTGAAATCATACTATTATCTATAATTTTCTAAATATTCTTAAGGTTTATAATATTTGTTTCTTAAAATATGACATGAGTATCTCATTCATAAAGAATAAGCCAGTTTCAGTAAATCCATTTACTGTAAAATATTTTGGTTGTTACTGCATCTTAAGAAAATTAAATAAAAATATTTTTCACCCATGAAATTGATTAACAAATATGACTTTACTTATCTGATTATTCTATTTCTTGTGTAAATTTAAGTATATATGAGATGAAGGCTTTCAGATACTTGAGAAGTATTTTACAAAATCTACCAAAGTTTGAGGTTGTACACCTTGTAATATTGCCCCAAAAATGAACCTTGAGAAGATGTCTCCATTGTAGACAGGAATTATATAGTATTTTGAGTTTCCAATATTATATACACTACTTGTTTCTTAAGTTTTGCTGTAATATACTGTCATCTCTCTACCTGTTGAAACACAAATCATGCATAAGGCAGATATATACTGGATTATAATTGTTTATTTTCTGCATTGTAGGAGGAAAAAGGAGGGTACACTAATTTGAATTAAAACAGTTACATTTCAAATTTCCTTTACAATGACAATTATAATGAAATGAGTAGTTTGTGATTCCTTAAATAAGATCAAGGGATTTAATTGTGCTTGCTGTAATATTGTTTGTTAATAAGGTTGCTGTACATTATTTCCTGCCCATTCCAGGTGGCACATATGTGCTGGCGAATATTTCCTAATACCTGTTACTTATATAAAAATGTAAGAACATGATAATCGGTTGTGAATAACAGGAATAACCAGCCACTAGAATATTTTCACATGATTTCGGCTTGACTTGACCAGAAAGAGGCTGTTTCTGGGTTACTTTACAAACATTACTTATATTTGTGGATCCTAATATTGCTGATGTCAGGTGTACATTTCACAGATTCCCAAATGCTGTTGCAGAGCCAACATTCTCTAGTCCCATTCTTCAGATGATTCTTAACATAAAGCAATGGAATAACTTGGAAAAAACACAATGGAATTCCATGAAATGCCACCTGAAACAAAGGTAGTGGCATTGACCTGTAAAAATGATAATCTGCTTCTGTGTGGTCATTATCAATTCCAGAAATGCAAAACCAAGAGAAATTTTGTAAGAAAAAAAATCATCATGCTCCATTTTTGTAAAAAATATTACAACTGACTAATATTTCATCTCATTTTGTTCTGATCAGATGAAGAAGAAATATACTCAGGAACTTAGAATGAAACCAGAAACCAGGACCCTAGATTCTAGCATGACCTAGCTGAAAGATCTTTTCTAATCATCAAGAATAGAACTTGTTTTACCACATTGTAAACAGGTTATTTTTTTTTTCTATTCTTCTTATTATTTTCATTTATACTTTCCTACTTTTTTAACATTTATTGCATTGGAAAACAAACTTGTTTCCTGAAACTGAGGTTTGTGGGATCCTCATGATTTTGCATGAACTGGTCTCTTTCTAATTTTGTTTGTAATTTCAGCATCCCATTAGTAAGTTGGTCTTGAGCATGTGTCAAAATTGTTGTTCATTAGTGAGTGTATTGGGTAGAATGTGTCTGAAAAAAGTTACATTTTTCAAATTCTTACCTCCAGTACCTGTGAACATCACCTTATTTGCAAGTAGTGTCTATGTGGATGCAATTAAGGACTAGATAAGATCATACTGGATTAGGATAGATCATAAGTCCAATGGAAAGTCCTTATAAGAGATAAAAATGGGGAAGACACAGAGAAACAGAGAGGAAAAAGCCATGTGTACACAGAGGCCAACATCTGAGGGCACCCAAAAGCCAAGGAACCCAAAGTATATCTGGCAGCCACTAGAAGGTAGGACAGAGGCTTTTAAACCACCAGCTTGTGGTAATTGGTTTTGACAGACCAGGCAAACTAATACAATGATGCAAAAGTGCATCCCAATTTGGAATATCAAAGTTTACAGAGAGTTAATTAACTAGTCTATCCAAAATAAGTAAATATTTACATGTATATTTAGGATAAGATACAGTTAAAAGTTTATGTTATACAGTCCAATAAAACTGAAATAAATGTAAGAGATGATATGGTTTAATATTTAGAATAGACAATGAAAGGTCTTATTTTAATAACTGTCAGTTATTATCATTTCTACAAGAAAAAAAAAAGAAGTACCGTTTCAGTGAATAAACAGTAAGAGTAGTGATCTGTAGCCCAGCAACAAGGTTTTCTTCCATGAAAATGTTCCAAACAGTTTGGTATTATTAACATAATTCAAGCAAAAATGATTCAAGAGAGGCAAATGGTGCTCTCTCAAAATTTCAGGAAATTTATTATCATATAAATCAGGACAATGAAACTATATAGCTTTCTTAGTTTTATTTTGTGGAGTGATTTATTTAACTTTCCAGATGGTTTGCAAAATTAGTTTGAATATATTAGAAATATACATAATTTCTTGTGAATTTCATTTTTGTAGTTTCTAATTGCTTTAATTGCTTTTACTGAGTAGCATGTTGTTTATATATTTATTGCACTTTTCATTCAATAAAATCAGGTAATATGGTCTATAAATTATCACCATATTTTATTTGTTATGGTTTCCTTTGAGATATTATGGTTGTTGCTAATGATTTGATTAATCATAAATATGTCTAATCTAAGATGATTCTCAATAAATATGGTTAATAGTAGCAATTTATTAGAATATATGATTACTAAAAATCCTTCCACTTTTTTTTGGTTGTTTGTCTTTTTAAAATAGTATTCTCTTTCTTTTTCTTCTCTGTCTCTCTTTTTCTTTCTTTCTTTGTTTTCTTCTTTTTGTTAGCCTGGCACAGAAGAGTGTAAGAAGTAGGTTTTCAGAGTGACTTTGGCTTAATGTTCAGAATGTCAAAATCTCAACTAAATTAAATTTTTTAAAAAAGCATTCAAAGACACAGAAAAGTATGGCCCAGTCCCAAGAAAATATGATTCAATGAAAAATATTTCAAAAGAAGGTCAGTTTCTGCAATTATTAATCAAAGAACTTAAGACAACTCTCATAAATAGGATAAATGAACTAATGGAAAACATGGAAAAAGAATTAAAGGAAATAAGGAAAATAATAAATGAATAAAATGAGAATATGAGTAATTAGATAGACATTGTAAAGAAGAAAAAAATGAAAATCGTGGAACTCCAAAATCTAATACCTGAACAGAAATATTAAAAGAATTAGTGAACAAAAAGTCAAAGCACTTGAAATTATCTAGTTTGAGGAACAGAAAGAAGAATGAGAAAGAAAATGATCAGAGCTTTAGGAACTATGGGACAGCATCAATTCTATAGATATATACAATATAAGAGAAGTAGAGAGACATAAAAGGTCAGAATAATAATTGAACAAATAATATCAGAAAACTTCCAAAATCTGATGAAAAAGATGCATCTATATCCCAGATGTTCAATGAATGCCAAGTAGGGTGAACCCAACTAGATCGCATCTAAACCCATCATTATCAAACTGTCCAGTGGAAAAGACAAAGACAGAATTTCAAAAACATCAAGAGTGAAGTGACATGTCACATACAAAGGAACATTAATGAAATTAATATCTGATTTCTCAGTTGAAATCGTGAAATCGTGGAAGCCAGATGGGAGGATATGTGTAAGGTGTTGAAACAAAAACAAACAAACAATATATTATATTATTATAATAGTATAATAGGTATATTATTCTAGAATAACAAACAAAAAAATGTTACCCTAGAATAATATTCTTAGAAAAAATTTCCTTTAAAACTGAGGGAAATTAAGACATTTTCAGAAAAACAAAAATTGAGGGAGTTATTACAACTAGACCTGCCTTAAAAGATATGCTAAAAGGAGTTCTCCATTTTGAAAGGAAGAAGGCTAGGGAAAAAGTTGGTGCTGGAGGAAGAAATAAAGATCTCTGGTATATGTAAATACATGGGTAAATATATATGTGAATATTATTCCATTTTTCATTGGTAATGTCTGTTACTTCTCAAAAGCCTGCAAATTCAAATACATAAAAAAACAAACATAAATCTTTGTTATTGGGTGCAGAATGCATTAAAATATAATTTATTACATTATCAAAATAAACGGAGGGATGGAGAGCTATAGGTACTGTGTATTTATAACATATTGAAGTCAAGTTGGAATCAGTATAAGCTAAATGCTGATAGATTTTGTATGCTAAATCGAATACCATGGTATTAATAAAGAAAATATATTTAAAAATCTAAACAAAGGAAAGAAGTGATCCAAAATGACACATCATAAAATATTATCTAAATTTAAAAAAAAGTTAATAATGGAGGAAAGGAGAGAAAAATATGATTTACAACAAACAGCCAAAAGGTAAAAGTACATGTTGCCTTATAATTAATTTCCTTAAATGTAAAATGTTTTTTCTCTCCAACAAAAAGCAAGAAATTGGCAGAAAGGTTGAGGAAACATCCCCCCCACATGCTGCTGTTTACAAGAGATGCATATTAGATCCATAGATAAAAGAGGCTGAAAGTGAAAGGATGGAAAAATATTTCATACAAATAGAATCAATATAGAACAGGGAGGTAATATCATACAAAATACACATTAAGTCAAAAGACAAAAATATGGGATTATTTATCAATAAAGCAGTTAATTAAACAAGATGATTTTAAAAATTATGAAAATATATGCATTTAGCAATAGAGTGCCACAATATATGACACAAACATTGACAGAGTTAAAGAGAAAGAGCCAGTACCACAACAAAAGTCGATGATTTCAATATACTACTTTCAACACTGGATGGAACATCTAAACAGAAAATCAATAAGACAACAGAGGACCTGTAAAACACTGTAAACCAACTAATTTTAAGCAACAAATATAGAACACTTTACTGAAAAATGGTGGAATACAAATTTTTTTTCAATTGTAAACCATATATTCAGGCTCAAGAGAAGTGTTAATGAAGTTTGTCTCTTCCACTAATTCTGTTTAGCAGTGGAATGTCTTTGAGTAATACCCTCAGTGTTATGAAGTCTTTGTAAGTCTCAGCCCTACATGGTTCCCTGCCTGAGGCCTGGAAGGCTGGGAGCTGGCCCTGAAATTCCACTCCCCATATCCAACTCTACGAATCACCCTTTCCCTTTCCCTTTTGACACATGATGGTGTTGGTACCCCGAGAGAGGGCACTCAAGAGTTTGAGGCAGGCTAGGATTAATTCTATTTTTTGTTTTTGCTAGTTTGTGTGTGTGTGGGAAGGTGGCTCTTACATTCAAGAACAACAAAAATCAATAAAGAAATAAAAGCAGTATTGTGGTATAATTCAAATGTATATTTCCACATTGTAAATGATATATTAACACAAACACAAAGGCAATAAGTTGATTTATTTATAGGGCTGGAAGGAAAAAAAAAAGTCAAGAAGAATTACCTATCTGACAAAACTG
>JAQZBX010113460.1:0-10102 GCA_029593785.1 Cabassous unicinctus
CCCTTCAATGCCCAGCTACACAATTCCACGTTATCAAAGATTACACCCTTATGGGCATTGGCTCACAAACTTCTTTTCCCTTTCTATTTCCTGTAAACCTATCTTCCAGACAATAGCTCTGTGAGTCTGTTCAATTTGCTTAATTCATGTCAGTGTTGTCATGTAATATTTGTCCTTCAATGACTGGCTTTGTTCACTCAACATATGGTCCTCAAGATTCATCCATGTTATACCAAGTGTTAGAATGGTATTCCTTCTTACAATTGAGTAATATTCCATTGTATGTATGTACCACATTTTGTTTATCCATTCATCTGTTGATGGGCATTTGGGTTGATTCCAACTTTTGGCAAGAGTGAATAATGCCACTATGAACATTGGTGTGCATGTAACTGTTCATTTCTTTGTTTTCAATTCTTCTGCCTATATACCCAGCAGTGGACTTTCTGGATCATATGGTAATTCTATAGTTAGTTTTTTGAGGAACTGCCAAACAGTCCTCCAAAATGGCTAGATCATTCTACATTCCCCCCAGCAGTGGATGAGTGTTCCCATTCCTCGAACACTTGTAGTCCTCTGCATTTTAATAGTTGCCAGTCTAATGGGTCAAAGATGGAATCTCTTTGTAGTTTTGATTTGCAATTCCCTAGCAGCTAGTGAGGTTGAGCATCTTTTAATTTGCTTCTTAGCCATTTTTTTCCCCTTGGAGAAGTGTCTTTTCAAGTGGCTGACCATTTTTTAATGAGGTGTTTGTTTTTTTATTTTTGAATTGTAGGCTTTCTTTATATATGCTGGATATTAGGATCCTATGAGATATATGGTTGCCAAATACTTTCTATCATTGGGTATACTGCCATTTTAGTTTCTTGATATCCTCCTTTGAGATGCAAATGTTTTTAATTTTGAGGCCATCCCATTTATCTATTTTTTCTTTCACTGCTCATACTTTCATTGTGAAGTTCCTGAAACCATTTCCTATAACAAGTTACTGTAGTGTTTTCCCTATATTATCTTCCAAAGTCTTTATGGTCTTGGCTCTTATATTTAGATCTTTGATCCATTTTGAGTTGTTTCTTTTAATAAGATGTGAGATGGTGTTCCTCTCTCATTCTTTTGGTTATGGATATCCCATTCTCCAAGCACTGTAGGAATCCATAATTCAAAGTCTTCAGGGAATCTGTCCAGCAGGGCCTGTGATGGTGCAAAGAATTACTCTGAACACTGACAGTGAGAAACTTGAGGAGCAGAACAGCTAAAGAAGCTATCTTCCTTTGCTGACTCTCATCAGAGTCTTTATTCTCTTTTTCACATAGATAAAGTTCAGTTTGTATGTGCAGGAGCTCAGGAAGGCATGGCACATTTGATGGGTAATAAATAACATCACAAGAATTCCAGACTAATAAAGGGATAGCAAGATTACAGAAATATTTAGTAATTTAGTAGGGTATAGGGTGGTGGCAGAGGTCTAAGATAACTGATTAACAGAGCAAAGCAAGAATGTTCCTGTTTATGACAGACTGATAGTGCTGGTTTCTTTCTGTGGGCAGAGAAGCAGGCCTCTAAATTATTTCTTATGTAAGGATCAGAGGTTTCTTACAAAGCAACATTTGCTGAAGAGGCCAATCTCTCCCAGTTGAGTGGCCTTGGTGGCTTTGTCATATATTAGATGCCTGTATATGGGAGCATCTATATCATAACTCTCAATTCAGTTCCATTGGTCCTTGTTCCAATACCATGCAGTTTTGACCACTGTAGCTTTGAAGTATGTTTTAGCATCAGGTATTGTGATTCCACCGATTTCATATTTCTTTTTCAATATGTCTTTGGATATTCAGGGCCTCTTCCCCTTCCAAATGAATGTCATAGTTAATTTTTCCAATTGAGTAAAAAATGCTCTGTTGATTTTTATTGGAATTGGATTAAATCTGTAGATTAGTTTGAGTAGGATAGACATCCTAATGATGTTTAGTCTTCCTATCCATGAAAAGGGGATATTCTTGAAAAATATTTAAGTCTTATTTGATTTCCTTTAACAATGCTGTGTAGTTTTCTGTGTATAAATCATTTACATCTTTAGTTAAATTTATTCCCAGATATTTGATTCTTTTAGGTATTATTGTGAATGGTATTTTTTAATTTCCTCCTTAGATAGCTCATTATTGGTGCACAGAAATGCTGCTAATATTTCACATTGATCATATAACATGCAACTTTACTTAACTCACTTATAAGTACTAGAAGCTTTGTTGTAGATTTCTCAGGGCTTTCTATGTACAGGATCATGTCATCTGCAAATACTGAAATTTTTACTTCTTCCTCCCCAATGTGGATGCCTTTTATATCTTTTTCTTGTCTCAGTGCTTGAGAAAGTACTTCTAACACAATGTTAAATAAGAGTGGTTACAGTGGGCATCCTTGTCTTTTTCCCTATCTTAGAGTAAAAGTTTCTAGGATTTCACTTTTAAATATGATGTTAGTTGTGGGTTGTTCATATATACCCTTTATCATGTACAGAAAGTTTTCTTCTATTCCTATATTTTGCAGAATTTTTATCAGGAAAAGTTGCGGTATCTTGTTGAATGATTTTTCTGCATCTATAGAGTTGATCATGTGATTTTTTTCTTTCGATCTGTTTATGTGTTGCATTACATTGATTGATTTTCTTAAGTTGATCTATCTTTACATATCCGGGATAAAACGCACTTGGTCACGGTTTATAGTTCTTTACATGTGTTGTAGAATATGGGTAAAAAATATTTTGTTGAAGATTTTAGCATCTGGGTTCATTGGAGAGATTATTCTGTAATTTTCCTTTCTTGTGGAATCTTTGTTTGGCTTTGGTATTAGGGTAATGTTGGCATCATAGAATGAGTTAGGCAATGTTCCTTTTACTTCTATTTTTTGGAAGAGCTTAAGCAAGATTGGTGTTAGTTCTTTCCAGAATGTTTGGTAGAATTCACCTGTGAAGGCACCTTTTCCTGTGCTCTTCTTATTTGGGAAGTTTTTGGTGAGTGAGTCTATACCTTTACTTGCAATTGTTCTGTTGAGTTAATCAAATTCTTCTTTCATCAATATTGGCTACTTGCGACTTTTTAGGAATTTGACCATTTCCTCTAAGTTATCTTTCCTGTTGGATATTTTTCAAAGTATCCTCTAGTGATACTCTTTATCTCTGTGGGGTCAGTGGTAATATCCTCTTCCTCATTTCTTATTTGATGTATTTGCATCTTTTCTATTTTTTCCTTGTTAGTCCAGCTAAAGGTTTATTAATTTTATTGATCTTCTCAACGGACCAGATTACGATTTTGTTTATTTTTTCGAGTGCTTTCTTATTTTCTATTTCATTTTATTCTGCTCTACTCTTTGCCATTTCCTTCTTTATACTTTCTTTGGATTTAGTTAGTTGTTGTTTTCCTAATTCCTCCGAGTGTGCAGTTAGGTCTTTGATTTTAGCTCTATCTCTTTTCCTGATACATGCATTTATGACTATGAATTTCTCTCTCATTACAGCTTTTGCTTCATCTCATAGGTTTTGACATGCTGTGTTATCATTTTCATTCATTTCAAGGTAGTTATTGATTACTTTTGAGAATACTTCCTTGACACAGTTTGTCTAAGAGTGTTTTGCTTAACTACAAAATCTTTGTGCCTAATCTGGTTCTCTGGCCCCTACTGATTTCCAGGTTTATTCCATTGTGGTCAGAAAAATTTTATTATATATTTTCAAATTTTCTGAAATCATTGGGAATTTTTCTGTGGCCTAAAAAATGGTCTATCTTGGAAAATGTGCACTAGAGAAGATGTATATCCCACTGTATTTGGGTGTAGTGTTCCGTATATGTATATTAGGTCCAGATCTTCTAATGTATTATCAAAGTCTCTGTTTCTATATTAATTCTCTGTTGAGATGTTGTGTCTAATGGTGATAATGGTGTATTAAAGGCCCCGATTATAATGGTAGAGGCATATATTTCTCCACTTCACTTTTCCAATGTTTGCCTCATGTATTTTGAGGCAAATTGGTTATGTACATAAATGTTTATGGTTGTTCCTCTTAAAAGATTCCCCCTTTTATTAATATATAGTGTCCATCTTTCTATCTTACAATGGTTTTGAATTTAAAGTCTATTTTGTCCAATATTTTTATACCTACTCCTTCCTTTTTTGGTTATTGTTTGCTTGTAAGATTGTTTTCCAGCCCTTCATTTTCTATTTCCTTGTGTACACATGTCTAAGGTGGGTTTATTGTAGAAAATATATAGATGGGTCATATTTCCTTATCCTTTCAGCCAATCTGTGTCACTTGACTGGTGGCTTTAATCCATTAACATTTAGTGTTATTCCACCCAAGGATTTACTTACATTAACCATATTTTCCTTGGGTTTATGTATGTCAGTTGCTGTTTTTATTTCTCTTTTGTCCTTTTAGTTGTTCTTGCAGTCTCCACCCACTATCTCTCTCCTCTTTTTTTTCCCTTTCAACCTGCAGAACTCCCTTTAGTATTTCTTGAAGTGCATGTTTCTTATTGGCATACTCTCTTAATTTCTGTTCATCTGGAATATTTTGTTCTCTCCATCATTTTTAATGCCAGCTTTGCTGGATCGGGAGCACTTGGCTGGAAGCTTTTTACTTTTGGTACCTTAACTAAGTCATACCACTGCCTTCTTGCATCCATGGTTTCAGAAATGAAATCAGCACTTATTCTTATTGAGCTTCCCTTGTATGTGATGATTCTCTTTTCTCTTACTGCTTTCAGTATTTTTTCTTTGTCTTGAGCAATGAATAGTTTGATGAATATATGTCTTGGAGTGGGTCTGTTGGGATTGATACTGTTTGGAGTGTACAGCACTTCCTGGACATGTACATCCATCTTGCACAATAAGGTTGGGAAGTTTTTAGCCATTATTTCCACCAATATTCCTTCTGTCCCCTTTCCCTTCTCTTCTCCCTCTGGGATGCCTGTAATATGTATGTTCGTGTGTTTGTGTTGTCATTCAAATCCTTAAGTCCCTGCTGAATTTTTTTCTATCTTTTTATCTATCTGTTCCACTATCTGTTTAATTTCAGATGTACAGTCTCCCACATCACTAATTCTTTCCTCAGCCTGTTCAAATCTGCTGTTAGATGCTTCCAGTGTATTTTTATTTCTTGGCTTCTGCCATTCATCACCATCATATCTGTTATATTTTTTATGTATATTTACAATTTCTTCAGTATGTTCTCCCAGTGTTTTCTTAATATACTTGATCTCTTCCTTCACTTCATTAAGTTGGGTCTTTGATATTTGTTTGGAGGTTTTTGATTAGTTTTTCAATTTTCTACAACTTTTCCTGGTTTTTAGTTTGTTAATTGGACTGGGCCATATCTTCCTCTTTTTTTGTATGGTTTGGAATTTTTGGTTGCTGTGTTGTCATCTTTTTACCTTAATTGGTTTAGTCCATTGAGTAGCATCTCTCTCTATTTGGGTTTTATTTAGTTGCTGTTTTTTGTGTTTGTATTTTGTTTGCTCTTTGACACATTGTTCCTCTTATTCTTTTTCCCTGCTGTTGCCTTTACTCCCTTGAAGGAAAATGATTAGTGCTGGAGAAAGCAAAAGAGATAAGAAAAGAAAAAGGATAATAGTAATAATAATGGTAAAATTTATAAGAATTACCATATATGACCTTGGAAAATGAATACTTATCTCATGTAGGCAGTGTAGAGTAATAGGTATAAAAAAGTGGAATACCAAAAATGAGATGAGGAACCATGTAGAGAAAAATATATCCAATGAATTAAAAGGGAAAGAGAAAAGTCAAAAAGAAAAAAGTTAATAAAAGAAAGAAAATAGAATAGACCAGGTAGAAATAAAAACCATAAAATTTTGGATGAATCAAAGAGGGGGAATGTAAGAACAACAACAGGAACCTGAAGATAGACAGATGCAGGTAGGAAAAGTAATAGCATTCAAAGATAAAATTGGTATACATAGAAAAGTGGGGATCATGGAAGAAGAAACACAGCAAACAAGAAACAAGCCAGAGGCACCTAATTAAGAAAAAAAATAGAGAAAAAAGGGGAGAAGAAAGAGGAAAGAATGGTAAAAACACAAAAAACAAACACACAAGCAAGCAGTCAAACACAAACTAAGGAAAAACAGCCTTCCCTCTTAGGCCCCTGAGGAGCTTCTCAGGCTTCCAGTGTCCATCAATGAATTACCCTGAAGCCTTCCGTCTGCAGCTTTGAAGCAGGTTTTAGTGAGTAAACTTAATTTTTTTAAAAAAAGTAATCTTTTTGTGGAAAAATGGAGACCCAAGAGAAGCTAATTCAAAAATAATATGTATATTCTCCCTGTCCTAAAGTACCAGCTGGATGTTTGATATCCTGGTGGATCACTGCTCTAAGAGGAGCCTGAAATTAAATTAGGGACCTTGTATATTGAAGATGGAATCTCCCTCACTGAGCTAACCTTTATTGATGGGTCTGTTAGCTCTTCTGAAATCTCTCCATTCTCTTTCCTTGGACAGGTTTGACCCTTTGCAGCTGGGTAGATTCCTGCTGATTAGGAGTTTGTCTGTCTCTTCTCCCTTTCTATTCTTATTGCTTTCTCTCCCAGAGTGGCAGGATGCAATAGCCTGTGTGAGCAGCTAACACAGTCACCTCTCCTGGTAATGTTGCATTTCCTTCTGAAACGCAAATGGGACCTTGATGGCTGAACTCGCCACAGAAAATGACTCTTAATCCTCTTCCAGAGCACACACTCCTCCCTGGGGACCCTAAATTGGCTTTGGAAGCTTATTAAGTACTCCTCTCCACTCCTTGCCCAAACCCTCCCACTCTTGGAGAGTGCTCGCTCCTGCTGGGTGCCTGCCAGGAGTTGAGGCTTGCAGCAGCTTCCTTCCCCAAGGGTAGGTTTTAGTTACCTGCAGTTTCCAGCGATGGAGTGAGAAAATCATGGTTTTACCTTGAACAGCCTATCCCACCTGTCCAGTTCCCTCCAGATTGATGCCCCGAAGCCTCCCACTCTGTTCGTTCCCAAAACAGCCCATTCAGGCCGGATCTTATGCCAACTGAGCCATCCATTGTGAAAGAGCTGGTCAACACCCTTTTAAACCAATGCCATCTTGCTGCTTCTCCTCTCAACTTTAAAGAATTAAAAAATTTAAGCATATATAAGTGTTTTTCTGGGTGTACATGAAAAAAAAATTTGGGTTATCTATCCATTCCAAAGATATATGATCACATACCACATCATGAGGAGGAATGTAGCAATGAATGGCTTTTTAAACGTGTTGCAAATATCATTAATATAATAGTATATACTGAAATGGATATTAGATTGACAGAATATGTAAATTTTAAATGGGAGAGAATTTTGGTTAGATTTAATATATTCAATGATAACAAAGAGATAGTATGGCACAAAGTGTTATAAAAGAAAATAAATCGTCTGACATAATGGAAATGAATTAAAACAAAATTCTAATTAGTATATTATAGGTAGAACATTCAGACATAATAATCTCTCAAGGCATGAAATAATTTTTTTTACCATGCAATTTTCATTAAGGCATTCATTCTTTCTGACTAAAAAAATTCTTTTCTGGAATTGTCCATATCCGTTGGCACAAATTCCCACACATAGAAAGATCACTAGGAAAACCCTCGTATTTCCAATGTGAGACACTCAGAGCAATGGTATCCAAAGGCAGAGGAAGAAATGAGAATAGAATGAGAAATGATTGTCATCTCGATGGAGGGCCAACATTATCAAAAGTCACCTGAGATCAGATACATCGATTTTAGTGCTGCAAAGTAATTATTTGGAACTCTGGGGAATGGAGGATGGGAATTTTGGAAAAGGCAGGAACAGGAGAGTAGGCGCTGCTTAAAATAGAAAAGAATGGAATTCTGGAGAAAAGAAATTGCACCCTAATTCTCAAAATTACAATTAAAAGGAAAAAAATCCAGTAGTCAACTCAGGACTATGTGGAAAAATTAAAACACAAGAGTCTGTTAAACAGACACACCACATACACACAACTTTCCAGACATGTTGAAGGCAGTGCTTGGAAAATAGTTTTGACCCTATGGTATGGTCTGAGGGTAGGGAGGAATAATGTCAAGTTATTTTATCATGATGTAAGAAATATTCCACCACAGTGTCATGTGATGCTCAAAGAAAATTTTATGAGTATGATGATTGAGTGCATAAATGTTTTGTTAGATTAAAGATTCTGTTAAAAAATGTGTATTTACTGAAACAAGTTAGGGGCAGTTTGGAGGTGAAAACCATATATAACTCAGATTAGGATGATAGTCTGTCATATCCAAATTTAATTTATTTTAAAAAGAAAAAAAAATTAAGGTACTCAGTGGAAAAAATTTTTAAAGAATGTTTAAATATCTATTATCATCTATTAATAAACCTTTATTTAGAGAGAAAATTTTTTCCAGGCACCGTTTAAAAGCTAATTGGAAATGAAATATTTTAGCCTTTTAAAATAGTAAATCCTATAAAATTAAGAGGATTCAGTGATATGTTTGTGAGGAAGGCCTTTTTCACATAAATTTTTGGAACTGATTTTCTTCCTAATAGTTAATGAAAAAATATTAAACTACACAAATTGGAGAAAAATAAAAGGAGGAAATCAAATGCTTCTCAGTGATTCCTTCATTTATTATGAATCACAAATTTAAAGTTATAATTCAGTGGAAATCATTTTACATGACTTCATGCAAGTTTATGAATTGTTAGGAGGCTCCAGCATTTGTTTCAAGAAAACTATTCCTGATTTTCTGGATATCTTTGGGTTGTTCTTCAGTGCACTGGGATTGTGATGCATGTATCCATACACATATTAAGTGTTCTTATGCCATATTGAATTTTTTTAGAAAGAATTGAAAAAAATTAAATTCATTCTTACAAAGAAAGTGGAATCCACAGACAAACAACCGCCCCCTCCAAAAAAAAAAAAAACCAAAACGCTGGAACTCAGAATAAACAGTACCCAAACTAAAAATTATCCTATGGCTTGTCAAGGTCTCTTCCTACACAGGAGAGAAAAGGGATTGCTAAGGATCATTAATCAAAAAAGAGGGAGTAAACTATTCACAAAAAATCATTGCGGAGAAGAAGGGTTCATAAAAATGAGGACCTTGTCCATGAAGTAGAATGTACAGCCCTCCATTCTATGCACACATGATTATAGAATTCAACAATGAAGTAAAATAAAAAAGGACCACTTTAGTGAAATTTGTAATTCCAAAATTTTCGGTTTGACTCACACCACCTTCTTTCCCTTCATCAATTTTTTAGCGACTGATATCATTCATACATGAACATACACAAACTTGTAGTGAGTAGATAAACCCACAACCTCACAATATAAAGGGGCATAACTCCTAACAGGGGACCTAGGCACACATATCGAGGAGGAATTTGAAATGTGAGTCATTTTTTATTATTGGCCATGCCGTCTTTCAAACATGTCTAATAAGTATGGATGATGCTGCACCTTTTGTTTACATTTTCTAACATCACGAATTTTTTTTTATTGTGGGTAAAAATCAAATTTTTCATAATACATACCAATATTTGTAAAATGATATGTAAATACATATGCATATATGTGCATTTGTTTACATGAATGCTTTGTTTTATATATATATATACATTTTAAAGGTGCTTAGATTACCTAAATATTACTCAGAAATTACAGGGATTCCCATGTTCCCCATGGCCCACACCTCCAACAACAACCCACACCAACATTCCTCATCCATGTGGTACAACACCCACAATGGATATACACATCCTGGGGCCTTGCCATCGAGCATAGACCACAGTTCACATCACAGACCACACTCTCTCCCACCCAGTTCTGCATGGTATATTCTGATGGAAAATGGCCTACATCTGTCGCCGCTTCACCACTCAGGACAACCCCAAAGTCCCCAAAAAACCCCAGTATTTCAACTGCCCCTCCTCTCCCTGCCCTAGAAATGTCCAGTGGCCACCGTCTCCACCTCACTGTTAAAATTTCTTCCATTGCTTGAATCACAATATGTCTACAACAGAACACCACCAAGTCGACTCTAGTCCACGGCACTTCCCCCAAT
>JAQZBX010113461.1:0-10102 GCA_029593785.1 Cabassous unicinctus
GATGGTGTATTATTTTACTTTTCCTTGAACTTTCCGATCTTTGCTGGTTAACAGTTCATGTCCTATTTTCCTTCCTTATATTCCTTAAAGTTTTGAACCTCTTCACAATGTTCATTCTTCTTTGAGCTGATTATTTTGTTATATTTTTAAAAATTATTATTCATTGTGATGATTGTCTTAATTTGCCTCTTCTCCTTGGCAGTTTCTTCTGGTTTGTGTCATTTACCTGTTACTTACATTTCCTCTTCCTTTGATCATGTTTTTCTTATGTTATTTTTGTACAGGCTCTGTGCTAGTCTTTTTCATTGCTCATCACTGAAGCATAAGTGTGTTTCACAAATTACTTGCTTGAAGTTAGTGTGTGTGACATCCAGGGCTTCATTGCAGGATCAACTGGAGTTTTTCTTATGATCTCAGGTTTTTCACATGTTGGTTTAGCTCTTATTTCTCTTCAAACAAAGGGGATAGAAGTTGTGGGGTTCATCAAATGTAAAGATCATCTCCTCCTCAGATGCAGTGATAATGTCTTTTTAAAAATATGTCTTGACTTCATATTTGGAACGATTTCATATTTCGCTGACTCTTGTGCTTTCTAAATCCAAACTTTGTCACCAGCCTGTCATGTGGTCACCTACACAACAAATAAGGAGTTTAGATTGTAGATTTGAAGGGCTACTCTTCAACTTTGAGAAGTGTCTTTTGTTGACCTTTCCAATCTATAGATGTAGAATCATTCCTCCAAGCATCCACTGTTATACTACATGTAATCTCATCTGTTTCTGTGGTTAACAATATCCGTGCCCCCAAATGCCTCAGATGTTATATATTTCCTATGCAAATATGCAAATGTATACAATATGTGCAGAAACATACCTACTTTCATGTATCTATTAATGGTTTAGGTTAATGGGCTGATGCAAATTAGCATTCAGTGCAGACACTGACAGGTGAAGGAGGAGGTAGTTTGAGAATGTGAGGGGGATAACAATGCAAACCAGTCTTTGTTCAAGTCCTGGGAGCTAGAGCTCTGCCACCAACAATCATGATCTTCTACTCAATGTGATAAGGTCATTGTTATAATTTTTCACCAACCTGCTGACTAATTACTTCACTAAGGAAACAGCTGTTTTGTGTCCACCCAGTGAAAGATATTATAAAGATTATACTGGGGGGAAATGTAAGGCAGCGATTCTCCAAATGTTGTCCCTAACTGGCAGCATCAACATCTCCTGGACCTTGTTAGAAATGCAATTTCTTGGACCCCAATTCAAACTTACAGAATCAGAGACTCTGGGGGTGATGCCTAGCAGTTTATGTTTTAACAAACACTCTTGGTGTTTCTCATGCAAAAGTTTGAGATCCACTGATGTACTGATGTAATACATGTTTCTTACCCAGGTTTTTTTATGAATAAAAAGTGGGACACAGTAGGGGTTGAATGAGCTCTCTATGTGACGACTTTAACATACAATGTGCTATCCATATTTATTCATTTTTTCCACCATACAAAAGGTGGCAAATTGAAATGGAAATTCCTGAGCCTTCAACCTTATCTTTTACAAAGTTTCAGTAGTGAGTCATGAAATAACCTTTAATATCAAAACCAACATTCCTCCTAAGAGTTGCCAGTCATGGAAATTGATATTACTATTTTAGAATAGTGTTTTCTTTTATGAGTTTGGGTTGAGGAAATACAACTCTGTCTTCCACTGAATATTTTTATCCAGGCATCATAAGTGTAACATAATATCAATGCAGTTTTAAGGAAGGGGAAAAGCCACAACAAGAGGGCATAGTGGGGACAGGAGAGGAAAGGGCTGGTCCCCTCTTTTTGCACCATACTATTGGATCAACAGGAGGAATATTTCAGCACGAGACCGTCATTACCTTCTCCCTGTCTCATTGACTCTTTGAGTCATGTTTACCTGTCAGCAACATAGATTTTTCCA
Source organism: Cabassous unicinctus (assembly GCA_029593785.1). NCBI lineage: Eukaryota > Metazoa > Chordata > Mammalia > Cingulata > Chlamyphoridae > Cabassous > Cabassous unicinctus. Next base: position 1,950 of record JAQZBX010113461.1, read on the forward strand.
ACCTTAGGGCCTGGAATGGGTCATTCTATTCAGTGTATCTTAGGCAAACTTCTACCTTTAGTTTAAGCAATTATGTTGCTTTTCATATAATTGGAGCTTTCATGATTTTATTGATGATTAATAGACAATTAGGTGAGAGTGCATGGAACCCAGAACAGGTAATGTAGGAGGTATAGTAGATGATCCTGTGAAGGACAAAGCATTGAGAAGCCCAGGCAGTGAGGGAAAGGAGCTTAATAAGGAGGAAAGCTCTGAGATAAAAGTGGGGAGAGTGAACAGTGCTGTGTGCCAATTCCTGCAATAGTGTTGTGAGCATTTTCTTCTACCCATGTCATTTTCTATGTCTAAATGAGGTACTCCTAAATTGGCCAACTCTTGTTGACAAAGAGATGGGAAACAAATGAACAGAGATTTTCTACTAAATTCACTCAGAGGCAGCATTCTCACACACAACAGATAGAGCACAATGGCCAAATAATTTCTTTTTCCTTTTCTCACAGGTATTCATAAAGTGATGGGAAGAGAAAATTCCACATCTGGAGGAGGATTTATTTTGGTGAGTTTCTCTGAGCACTCATGGTTAGAGAGGATTTTATTTATGTTCATCTTAATATTCTACCTCCTGACACTCATGGGCAATGGGACCATTATCCTGGTCCCCCGCCTAGACCCCCATCTCCACACACCCTTGTATTTCTTCCTCACTCATTTCTCTTTTATTGACCTCATTCATGTGACCTGCATCAGCTCTCAGATGTTGGGCAATTTCAGGGTCCAGACAAATCCATAACTTTTGTTGGATGTGTGGTCCAGTTTCTCCTCACCCTGGTTCTAGGGTGCAGGTCCTAGAAACTGAGTGTGTCCTTCTGGCCATGATGGTATATGATCGCTATGTTGCTATCTGCCAGCCTTTACATTATCTCACCCTCATGACAGCACAGCTGTGCTTTACACTGGCCAGTGTATCCTGGTTAATTGGTTTCAGGAACTCATTAGCCAAAATGCCTTTCACAATGACTATTCCTCAGTGTGGCCACCACCAGATAAACCATTTCTATTGTGACACACCCCCAATGATGCAATTGGCCTGTGTGGATACCACAAAGTATTAAGGAGATTATGATTCTAAGTGGCATCTTCCTTGTCTTTCCCCTCTTTCTGATCTTGGTCTCTTATGGGCATATTGCCCATAGTGTGTTGAGGATAAAGACACCTTGGGGGAGACAGAAGGCCCTTGGGACCTGTGGCTCCCATCTCATGGTGGTTTCCATTTTCTGCATTGCTATCATCTATGTGTACATGACTCCAAAGCCAAAGCACTTTCATGATGTAACCAAGTTGGTGGCACTGCTGTATAATCTGATTCCTCCTTTGATGAATCTCATAATCTACACTTTGAGAAACAGAGATGTTAAGGAAGCAATATGGAACGTGGATATGTGGAAACAAAAAAGAAAGGACATAGATTTTTCTTAGATTCACTCTGTTAAAAAATTAGAGGAATTTTCCAAATGAATTCTTTTACCAAATGAAGCTGTAGATTTAGGGTTGAATATTGTTTTATGAAATGACTTGGTATGTAGTCTTTTAAAATTAGCCTGTCCATCTTGTCTGTGATTTCCTGTCTCCCTTTAAATTTTGATTTTCATGGATACTTATGGTTATTAGGGGAAGTTATATATTTGTGTAGAAGTTATGTCTGGTCGTAAGTAAATCTAAACAAGACAAAACCCCTAAAACTGTGAATATCCTGAGCTAATGTTCATTATTTTCTGTTTACATTTCCAATTTTTCTTGTTCGGTACCATGTCTTCCTAATATCCTATTTTGATTCCATCCATTAACATTTTCTGTGTTCTTTTGTCACTATTTATGTAAATTGATTTCTTCTATGCTATTAGCTAGCTCTAGGGAGAGATTGTAACAGATAATGGGGTTTGGTATAAATTGCCAAACCCAGTTTTCCATGGTGGTGGTTATGTTTAAGACAGCTAAGAGGGGGATGAGAAGAGGCATTTCTCTTTTACCTAATGTGTAGGAAGAAACTACAGGAAATGAAAACAAAGATTTTTTAATGGGTGTGTGGCTTGCCTTCTCCTTTACAATATTACTTTTAACTATAGTCTATAAATTACATTATTTTTATTTTTTACATGTATCACCATATTTTAACACCTTGTAATAGAGGAACATTCTTGTATTTGTATTATTAACCACAATCTTCATCTACCACCAAAATCACTATGTTGTATAATCCCTATATTATCCTCTAGCTTTCATTCAATTGATATTAAACTTGCTAGACTAGTGCTTTCAGCCACTTTCACATTTATAAATTGGCATTGTTATACTAACTATAATGTGTTACCATCAACTCTATTGATTTCCACACATTTACAGTGCACCTTATTAAACTTTCTACATACATTCAGCATCAGCGCCCCTTCTCAACCCACATTCTGTCTCCTATTAATCTATACTCTATAATTTAACTCCATATGTTGCTCATCATATTTAGGTCATATCAGTAGGATCATAAAATATTTGTCATTTTTTGCACTCTCCTAGGCTTCAGATTCCCAAAGCAGTTTCCTCAGACAAGTTCTGCTCTTTCTTCCTTGTTTGGTAAGAGAGCTTTACCCTGCCTAAAATACTCTGATGCCATCTTGCCGAAGATATTTCTATTTCTTTTAAAATATAACTTCTCTTTTATTAGGCAAGTTGTATGTTTATAGAAAAGTCATGCAGCAAATGCACATTTCCCATATACCCTTATTCTTAATAGCTGACATTAGCGTGGTACTTTTGTTACAATTGATGAAATAATATTGTTATAGTTGTACTATTTGCTATAGCCCACAGCTGACATTAGGGTATATTGTTTGTGTGGTACAGTCTTGTTGTTATGTTTTGTTTGATTTTTTTCTTTATTATAGGAACTCTGGGTTTACAGAACATTTATGCTTAAACTATAGAATTCCCATATACCACCTCATCACCAAAACCTTGCATTGGTGGTGAATATTTGTTACAATTTCTCATAGAATATTTTTATAATTGTACTATTAGTTAGTGTATGAATTGAGGGTTCACTGTGTAGTGTATTCCCATGGATTTTTAAATCATTTTATTCTGTTACCATTTCCCCTTTTAATCATTTTCATATATATATTTCAGTGCTGTTAATTGTCTTCACAATGTTGTGCTTTCAACACCACCATCCATACCAAAGCATTTCCATCATTCCAAATAGGAACTCTGCACATTTAAGCCTTAACTTGCCATTTCCTATCCCCACTCCATCCCCTGGTAACCTATATTCGAGATTCAGACTCTATGAGTTTGTTTATTCTAATTGTTTCAAATCAGAAAGATCATACAATATTTGTCCTTTTGTGTCTGGCTTACTTCACTCAAAATATTGTCCTCAAGGTTCATCCATGTTGCTGCATGTTTCAGGACTTCATTCCTTTTTATTGCTGAATGGTTGGCAGTTCTTTCTTTAAGCTCTAATGTCACATTCCACAGCCTTCTTGCCTCCATGGCTTTGACTGAGAAACCAACACTTAATTTTATGATGTTTCCTTGTATGTGACCTGTTGCTTCTCTATTGCAGCTCTTAGAATTCTCTCTTTATCTTTGGTATTTAACAGTTTGATTATAACATGGCACAATCTGAGTCTATTTGTGTTTGTCCTGTTTGGAGTTCATTGAGTGTCCACCTTCCACAAGGTATTGAAGATGTTTCCTTACATTTTCTTCCAGGAGCTTAATGGTTGCAGATTTTATAATTAGATCCTTGATAGATTTTGAGCTAATTTCTTATCATGTGTGAGATGGAGGTCCTCTTTCTTTTGGCTATGGCTATCCTGTTGTCCAAGCACCATTTGTTGAATAGACTGTTCAGACTCAGCTGGGAGGTTTGAGAGCCATGTCAAAAATCACTTGATCATAAATGTGAGGGTGTATTTATGAATTCTCAATTCAATTCCATTGGTCCATGTGCCTCTTTCCACCAGTACATGCTGTTTTCACCACTGTATCTAAGTAATTTGCTTTAAAATCATGAAGTGAGTCTTTCAACTTCATTCTTCTTTTTAAAAAGATTTTTGACTATTGAAGGCCCCTTATCCTTCCAAAATTTTTTGATAATTGACTTTTGCATTTCTGAAAAAGGCTGTTGGGATTTTTATTGCAATTGTGTTTAATCTGTAAATAAGTTTGAGTAGAACTGACATCCTGACAATATTTAATCTTCCAATCAATAAACACAGAATGTCCTTCCATTTATTAAGTCTTTTTGGTTTCTTTTTGCAATGTTTTCTAGTTTTCTGCATATAGATTTTTTCCATCCTTAGTTAAGTTTATTCCTAAATATTTGATTCTTTTAGTCACTATTGTAAATCATTTTTGTTTTTCTGACTTCCTACTCAGATTTACCATTAGTAGAATAAAGAAATACTACTGATAAGTTCATATTAATCTTTAACATTTAAAAAATTTTACTGATGTATATAGTTAATACATGAATATGCAAAAACAATGTGTCTAATAAAAGTTGTGAACTTACAAAACAAATATGCATATCATCATACAGGGCTCCCATACATCAACCCACCACCAATACCTTGTATTTTCATGAAACATTTGTTACAAACTATGAAAGAGCTTTATCAAAAACTACTACTAATTATAGAACATGTCTTAAATTTAGTGTATTTTTACCCCAATCCACCCAAGTATTAAAACCCTGTATTAGTACTAAATATGTGAACAGGTCATGAGAAAACTTTCTCATAATTGTTTTGTTAACCACATCCATCTTCCATCACTGGATGCACTGTGTTATACAGTTCCATGTTTTGTACAATCCATTCAAAGTGTACCCTCATTGGCTCTCATTTTCATCACAGAGCTGTGCTATTATCACCTCAGTCAATTTTAGAATGTTTTCATTACTCCAAAAGGAAAAATTCCATATCCCCACACACCTCCCTTTTGTTATCCCTTAGAATTGATATATCTTCTTTGCAATTGCTGCAAATATATTACAGCATTACTATCATTATAGGTCATTTTCCCGTGTAGCACCATATGCTTAACATTTTGTTAAAGAAAAACATTCTTATAATTATTCTATTAATGACAGTCTTCAACCACCACTAAAATAACTATGATTAGTGAAGAAATCACATTCTTAGATTATTGTCTACCATCAACTCCTGTTCTCAACTCAGATTTGCTCTCCTACAAACCTATACTCTAGAATTTACTTCCATGGGTTTACTCATTATATTTGGTTCACTTTAGTGGGACCATGCAATATTTGTCCTTTTATGATTGCCTCATTTCACTCAACATGATGTCCACAAGGTTAATCCATGTTGTCACATTAGTCCCAATTTCATGTCTTTTTACAGAATAGTATTCCATTGTATGTATATACCACATTTTGTTACACATTGGTTTTTGGTCTCATAGGCTGTTTCCTTATTTTAGAAATTGTGAATAATGATGTTATGTGCATCGGTGTGCAAATGTCAGTTCACTTCCTTACTTTCAGATCTTCTGAATATATTCCTAGAAACAGGATTGCTGGATCATACAGCAGTTCTATATTCAGCTTCCTGAGGAACCACCAAACTGTCTTCCACAGAGGCTGCACCACTCTACATTACCATCAACAGTGAAGGAATGTTCCTATGTCTCATATCCTCTCCAGCACTTGTAGTTTTCATTTTCCTTAAATCATGGCCATTTTATAAAGTGTGAAATGATACAACACTTTAGTTTTTATCTGCATTTCACTAATAGCTAGTGATGTTGAAGATTTTTCTCATGTGCTTTTTGGCCATTTGTTTTTCCTCTTTGGAAAAATGTCTATTCAATTCTTTCACCCACTTTTAATTGGGTTGTTTGTCTTTTTTTCTTTGAGTTGTATGATCTCTTTATATAACATGGATATCAAACTCTTATAGGATATGCGTTTTCCAATTATTTTTTCCCATTGAGTAGGCTTCCTTTTTACTTTCTTGACAAAGTCTTTTGAAAAACAAATGTGTTTAATTTTGAGGAGGTCTCATTTTTTAAACAAATCAATTTTATTTATACATATTAATAAAGCATAAATCCATCCAAAGTGTAATATCAATCAATAGTATTTGATATAATCATATAATTGTGCATTCAACACTTCAATAATTATTAAAGCATTTTCATTATTCTAATAGTAATAATAATAAATAGACAAACTAACTAACTCATCATCTCAATCTCTCTATGGTTCCCTTGCTGTACATAACTGCTATTCTCTTTCTGTCTCTCTGGTTTATTTGTATTTTTATTTTGTGAAAACCATCATATATACAATATTATACATATTTCACATTTGGTTGCATTATATTATACAGTGCCATGTTTATTTTTTGCTCTCCTTATAGTAATATCCATGTCCTTAGACTTTCCTTTTCAACCACTGTCATACCCATGTAATAGTGCTACTAGCTACAAACGCTAGGTTGTACTTTTACCATTTCTATTCATTTCCAAAGGTTACAACCTTTTTACCAATTCTGCAGAAACTAATGCTCAGCTTTCCATTCTGTACCCTCATTATATTTTCTGGTGACCTATATTCTAATTATTAACTCCCTGAGCTTACAAAATATATTTAGTTTCATAAAAGCACAATCATATGTTAGTTTTCCTTTTGTGTCTCGCTTCCTTCACTCAACATTATGACCCCATTCATCCATGTTGTCTTATGCCTCTCAACTTCATTTCTTCTTATAAATGCATAATATTCCATCATGTGTATTCACCACAATTTGTTTATCTATTCATAGGATGATGAACACCTGGGTTGTGTCCACATTTTGGCAATTGTGAATAGTGCCACTATGAACATCAGTGTGTAGATGTCTGTTAGTGTCACTGCTCTCTGTTCTGCTTGGTAATACCTAGTAGCTGCATTGCCAGGTCACATGACAAGTCTATATTCAACTTCTTTAAGAACTGCCAAACAGCGCCCCACAGTGGCTCTACCATTCAACATTCTCACCAACAGTGAATAAGTATTCCTATCTCTCCACATCCTCTCCAACATGGTAGTTTTCCAAATTTTTAATACTGTCCATTCTAATGGGTGTGGAATGATATCTCACTGTAGTTTTGATTTGCATTTCCCTAATCCCTAGTGATGTTGAACATATTTTCATGTGTTTTTTTCACCATTTGTATTTCTTCTTTGGACAAATGTATATTCAAGTCTTTTGTCTATTTTAAAATCAGGTAGTTTGTTTTTTTATTGTTGAGTTGTAGCATCTCTTTGTATATCATGTATATTAAACCCTTAAGGATATGTCATTTCCAAATATTTTCTCCCATTGAGTTGGCTGCTTTTTCACCATTTTGACAAAGTCCTTTGAGGTGTAAAAGTGTTTAATTTTAAGGAGGCACTATTTATCTATTTGTTCATTTTTTGCTCTGTTGCTCGTGCTTTGGGTATAAGGTTTAAGAAACTACCACCTACAACAAGATCTTCAAAATGTTTCCCTACAGTTTCTTCTGAGTGTTTTACACGTGCTCTTTTTATATTTAGATCCTTGATCCATTTTGAATTAATTTTTGTATACACTGTGAGATAAGGGGCCTCTGAATTTCTTTTGGATATGGATATTCTGATCTCCAAGCATTTGTTGAATAGACTGTTCTGGCCCACCTGGGAGGGCTTGACAGCCTTGTCAAAAATCACTTGAACATAGATGTGAGGGTCTATTTCTGAGTTCTCAACTCAGTTTCATTGGTCAATTATCTTTATGCCAGCCACCATGCTGTTTTTTAACTACTGTAGCTAAATATTATGCTTTACAGTCAGGAAGTGAGCATCCTCCAACTTTGTACTCCTTTCTCAGATATTTTTAGATATCTTGGCTCCTTACACCTCCAAATAAATTTGATAATTGGTGTTTCCTTCCTTAAAATAAGGGTGATGAGAGTTTTATTGGGATTGCATTGAATCTGTAGATAAGTTTGGGTAGAATTGACATCTTAATGATATCTAGTCATTTTTTTTTTTTAATTTGAATTTTTTTTTATTTGTAAAATGATATATATAAATACATATGCATATATGTGCATTTGTTTACATAAAT
>JAQZBX010113462.1:0-10101 GCA_029593785.1 Cabassous unicinctus
CAACTAAAATTTTTCAGTGGTTTACAGTATAGTTTACAATTTGGACTGTACAGTTTAATAATTTTTGATGATATTTACCATGTCCTGTGTCCATTAATGTAAGGTGATGAAGAGTATTTCCCATGACCATTACATAGCCCATTTGATCTTTTCTGTTCCTTCCTCCCTGTGCCCTGGGGCATATGACTCTTCCCTGTCAAAATTTATAGTACATGGCTACAACAGGGCTTAGAGGGAAATCTATAGCTTTATACAGCTGTATCAGGAAAGAAGAAAGGTCTCAAATAGAAAAGCAAAATTTCCATCTTAAGGAACTAATAAAAGCAAATAAACAAAAAGCACAAAGTAGGAGCAAAATAATATATATTAGAGCAAAAATAAATAAAACTACAAACAGAAAAGCAATAGAAAATCAATGAAACAAAAGCTACTTCCCTGGGGGTGGGGGAGGTCAGAAAAATTGGCAAACCCTAAGCTAAACTAGTGAAGAAATAAGAGAGAAAACACAAATTTAATTACTGAAATCAGAACTATAAGAGGGGACATCACTACTGAACCTGCAAAAATTAAAAGATATATAAGGGATACCATAAACAAAGTTATGCCAACAAATTAGACAACTTAGATGAAATGGACAAATTCCTAGAAAGACCCAACTATCAAAACTGACTCAAGAAGAAATAAAAAAATCTGAACAGAACTACAACAAATAAATGGAATTAGTAATTTAAAATCTTTCCACAAAGAAAACCCCAGGTCCAGATGGCATCATTGGTCAGTTCTATCAAATATTTAAAGAAGAAATAATGCCAAACTTTCACCAACTCTTTCAGAAAATAAAGAAGGAACACTTCCCAACCTATTCCATGAGGCTAGGATTCCTGATAGCAAAACTAGACGGAGACATCACAAGAAAAGAAAAGTCCAAACTAATATTCCTCATGAACACAGGGGTGAAAATCATTAACAAAATATTAATAAACCAAATTCAGCAAACTCTACAGAGGAGCATGCCGCATGACCAAGTGGGATCCATCTCCACGGTGGTAAGTCCTCTAGAGATGAACTAAAAGGACATACCATAGGAACAGAATAAAGGATAAAACCACATGATCATCTCGATGGGTGCAGCTGCAGTATTTGAAAAAACCTAATACCCACTCATGATAAAACCTCTCAGCAAACTAAGAGTAAGAGGGAAGCTCCTCAACCTAATAAAAGGCATCTACAAAAACCCACAGCCAAGCCACACATAATGGTGAGAGACCGGCTGTGTCCCCTGCCAGTGAGAAGCAGGAAAGGCTCTCACTTCTCATCCCTTCTGCACAATACTGTGTGTAGGTCCTAGCCAAGAGAACAAGGCAAAAAAAGAGCAATCAGAAGTTAAAAAAAAAAAGGAAATTAAGGCACTGAGATTTGGAAAGAGAAATACAACTGTCTTTATTTGCATATGATAGGATTCCAAATGCATAAAATCCCAAGTAATCTACAATAAAACGACCAAATCTAATACATAAAGTTTCAGCAAGGTCATTCAATAAAAGCTTGATATAAAAAAGTCAATTACATTTTCTTATACTCACAACAATCAGGAAACAAAATTAATAAAACAACGGCATCAAAAAGAATAAAACATGGAAGCGGACGTGGCTCAAGCGACTGGGCTCCCATCTACCATATAGGAGGTCCAGGGTTCGATTCCCGGGGCCCCCTGCTGAAAGGCAGGCTGGCCCAAGTGGAGAGCTGGCCCGCGTGGAGAGCTGGCACAGCAAGATGACACAACAAAAAGAGGCACAGAGAAGAGACAATAAGAGATGCAGCAGACCAGGGAGCTGAGGTGGCGCAAGAGATTGAGCACCTCTCTCCACTCCAGAAGGTCCCAGGATCGTTCCTGGTGCCGCCTAAAGAGAAGACAAGCAGACACAGAAGAACACAGCGAATGGACACAGACAACTGGGGGCGGGGGGTTGGATAAATAAAATCTTTTGGGGGAAAAAAAAGAATACAACAGTCTAGAATAAATATAATAAATGTGCAAGATTCATGTAACTGTTGCTGAAAGAAATTAAAGATTAAATAAATGTAGACAATCCATATTCATGGATTGGAAGACTTGGTATCATTCAGATAATTCTCTCAAATTGGTAACATTTCATCAAAAACTGTGAAGGTTCAGAGCTTTCACCCCACCTGCAAGCCAGCAAGCCAGCTTCATGAATGCAAAAAAAGTCACGAGACCCAGGTCAGAGACAAGGGGCTCTGCTCTCCGGGAGGCGCTGAGCACCAGTGCCAGCCCGCTGCCTGCCCCCCACGCCCCAGGACCCACAGAGAGGATAGACACTGCGCCTGGAGAGCCAGAGCGCACAAGCGGAAGCGAGCTGACCTTGTGAAGAGACCAGCCAACGCTGCTGGTGGGAAGGTGAGGGGGAAGGGCCGTTTTGGAAAAGTTAAACATGATCTTCCCATGCACCCTACCAATTCTACTCATCGGTACCTACTCAAGAGAAATGAGAATACATATTTATCCCTACAAGGCTTAACAGGAGTGCTCAGAGCAACACTATAACCCCAAACTGGAAACCGTGTGTATTAGCCAAAGAGGTGCTGATGCAAAGTGCCAGAACTCTGTTGGCGTTTATAAAGGGTATTCATTGGGGTAAAACCTTACAGTTACCAGGCCCTAAAGATCCAACTCCAGGTTGCTTTCTCTTCAAAGTCAGTTGCTACATTTTGAAGCAAGACGGTTGCCGATCTCCGCGAGGGTTCAGCCTTCCTCTCTCTCAGCTGCACGCTGGCATTGGGCTGGTTTCTTTCCGGGTCTTCTCAGCTGCTCAGATGCTCTGGTCTCTTCACAGGGTCAGCCGTAAGCTGTCAGGTGAATGGCTCACCTCTCCGGCCCGGGATCAAGCATGACAGAGCTCTCTCTCTTCCCGTGTCTTCTTCTGAAGGGAGTGTCCATTTATATAGGCCTGGGGGGCGGGGACTCGACCCGAGCGACAACGTACTGACGTAGCCAACCAGAAGCCCAGTCAGAGGCCCCTCACAGAATCTACCACCATCAAAAGGCATCACACCCGGAGCAACAGGCCGGTTTACAAACATAACCCTTCTCTTTTTGAGATTCAAAAATAGTCTCCAACTGCCACACCGTGTAAGTGAAAAACAAACCGTGACTAAATAAACTGTCATAGCCCATACAATGAAACACTACTCTCAATAAAGAGGAATGGAATACTGACACACACGTCAACATAAGGGAACCTCAAAACATCATGCTGAGTGGAAGGAGCCAGATGTAGAAGACACATACTGCATGATTCCATTTAAATGACAAAATGTCCAAAAAAGGCCAACTTAGAGATAGAAAGCAGATCTGTGGTTTTCTAGGACTGAGGTGGGAGCAGGCACTGATGGCAGATGGGCTGAACGGAATCTGCTGGGGTGATGGAAATATTCTAAAACTGGATTTTTGTGGCAACTCCACAGTTTCATAAATTTATTTAAAATCAGTGAGTTGTATACTCACAATGGATAAATTTTATGGTATGTAAATGATACCTCAATAGGGCTGAAAAAACTTGAAATGATTTGGCAAAATATTAACTTCCTGGAATACTATATATGCACCAATAAAAGTTTCCTTAAAAGGCTTGATAGAAAATATTTTAGGTTTGTGGGCCATAGAGCCTCTGTCACAACTACTCCCCTCTGCTGTTGTGGTAAAAGCAACAGGCAATATGAAAGCAACCGGGCATGTGGCGCGGCAGGTAAACCTCGTTTAAAAAAAGCAGCCGCAGCCGCTGACCCCTAACGAGCACATAGTAAGTAGCTCAAAAGTGTGGTCCAATGCCCTGGGTTACACGGTGACGACTCTTATGTCTTAGATGTCTTACTGATTTAAGATTTAAGCTTACTGATTTAATGTCTTACCGATTCAAGCTGGTGGAAAAGGCAGTTTCTCACAATTCATTTTATAAGAACTTTGCTCCCAATTGAGTGTTCGGGACATCACATCTCAGTTATACTGCAAACATTGAAAACTTACTAAGTAAGCATTCTGGAGGCTAAGGCTTACCAGCAAAGAAACCAAGGGAGCCTTCTCCTGGCAGGTGGACCGAGCCTCCCGCAAGGGCGCCCCATGAGCTGTTTCCTACGCCTGAGGCCCCCTTGCACCGAGGGAACTGCCTAGACCTCATTCACAGGGGACAGCTCGGCTGCTCTGCCACATAGCAGCAATTCACGAGACTTCCGAGGACGAGATCCTCACAGGAGCTGAAACATGTTCGCCAGTGGGTCAGGAAGTCCCAAAACGGGGGGTCTGGACATATGCCCTAATGCAGCTACGTACGGGCATAGGTGCCCACTGTCCGAGAGTCCCACTGTGTGTCCCAGGCAGCAAGCTCAAGCTTTCCCAGGAGATCTAATGAGTCTTCCCTGAGGCAGAGCTGACAGCGGGCAGCACTCAGTCCACGTCCATGTCCTGGACTACCGCCTTGCCTTTCCCTCTGAAGACAAACACCCAACGGCCTGCGAGGTGCTGAGACTCCCAGAAATGCGGCTGTAGCTGTGAAGATGGCGAGTAACCCTGCCTGGCTTCCAGGAGACAACTCAGAAGGTGGTGGGCACGGCCAAGGCAGAGCAGACCAAGGGGTGCTGAGGCAGCCTCTGCTGGGGGAGACGAGGCGCACCCTGCTCCTCAGGGGCCGCAGTCCCCCACCCCACGTGAATGCCTGCAGCTGCCGCACAGTGTGCACGACTCCAGACTCCAGAAGAGAAACTGAAGCTAAATCACTAACCAATACATCAGGCATGGCGCCTGGAATTTACGTTACTTCCCAGAAGCTATTCTAAAACATGGCGTCTACAATAAGAAAACAGTCTCTTTAAAAAAACACTAATAAAATCCACAGCTGATTAAAGAACCAGAAACGCAAAGCCTACCCGTCCCAATGGCGGATCTTCATGGCGACCAGATGGTCGATCATCGGCTGGGTGTACTCAGGAAAGCCAGCGATCAGCACGCTGAAAAGGAAGCACACGTCAGGTCAGTGAGCAGCAGCACCCAAGGGAGGACTCCAGCCGTGCGGTGGACAGTGTCAAAGCCTGAGGAGGCTCTGTGTCCAGGATGCTCCTGGAGGCCCACTCCAGCCCAAATTCCCCAAAAAGCCTTGCCCCACAGAGCAGAACCCAGGGAACGCTCCGAGTCGACGTGCACCCAGCATCTCGCCAGCCGCCAGCTGCACAAGGCGCCAGAGGCACGCTCTCAAAGAGCAGCAGCCCCACAGCCTTTCCTGGGCAGACTGGAATCTGGGACTGGTACAGGCACACGTGGAAACGCGGGGTCTAGAGCAGCTGTCTCCCTAAGCACACGAAGAGAGCTGGCAAGCAGCAAAGCACGGCCGAAAACTGGACGGACACCAACCCAGAACTCATTACCCATTAGGGAAACGCAGGTTAGAGCCACAAGGAGATAGCGCTGCACACCCATTAAAAAGACTGTCGATATTAGAAGCTGGTAAAGATGTGGGGGAACTGGAACTCACTGCTTATGAGACTGCAAAGCCACTTTCTAAACAGCGTGGCCATTTCTTCAAAAGTGGAACACACATCTACTGCATGATCCGGCCACTCCAGTCCTGTTTTCCCAGGAGAAATGAAAGCGTATGTCCACTCAAAGACCTGTGCACAAATGTTCACACCAGTCCAAACTGGGCACAGCCCCAGCAACGCCCACCCCCAGGTGAGACATCCACACGGGGGCGCCCCGGCAGCTAAAAGGAACGGACCTGTGATCCTCACAGCAACACAGAAGGATCTCAGAGCAATGGTGCTGAAGGACAGGAGCAAAGTAGAAATGAGCACATATTGAATGACTCCATTTAAATAAAATTCTAGAAAATGCAAACTAGTCATAGTGACAAAAAACAGATGGGCTGCCTGAAGGGGCTGCAGGAGGGTCAGAGACACGGACTCCGAGGGGCCGGACGCCTTGGGGTGAGGGTTGTCGTCACTGTGCTGACTGAAGAGACGCCCTCATGGGCACCACCTACGTCAAGCCCCCTAAGATATGTCGAATCCACGCCAGTGACACTGAGAGAGACTTTAAGACGGTGAGAAGCCAAGCCACAGACCAGGAAAGAGCACATATACGGAAGACAAAATCCAACGAAAAGTAGCCCAACATTTGTACAGAAACATCACAAAAGAAGATGCATAAATGGCCAAGCACAGGAAAAGATGCTCAACAACAGTATTCACTATGGAAATGCAAATGAAAACCACTGTGCCCACTAAAAATACTAAACTTTTAAAAGACTGACGCCAAGTGTCAGCGAGGATGTGGAGTCAGCAGAACTCACGCATTTCTGACGGATCATAAAACTGTACAGCACTTGCAAAGCACCTTGGCAGTTTCTTAAGAAATCCAATAAACATAAGTTCTCCTTTAGTATTTATCCAAGAGAAATGACGACATCTGCCCCACAGAGACTTCTAAAATAAATGTTGGTACTAGGCTCTATTTATTAGAGATCAAAACTCCAAACAACCTAAATGCTAACCTACAGGTGAACTAACAAATAAGAACACGACTCAGCCCAAAAAGGAACAAACCACTGGTATACACAACAGGGATGGATTTCAAAGCCATCACGCTGGTGCCAGGAGCCAGGCCCAGGAGGGTCGGCCCTGCAGGAGCCCGTTCCTTGGCATTCCGTCCTGGGCACAACTACCCCACGGCGGCAGAGGCAGGGCACAGGGGTGGGGCCAGGGACAGAGGAGAGGACTAACAGCAAAGCGGCACAAGGTCATTCCCTGAGGTGGAAATCTGTATCTTGACTACAGGATAGTAGTAGAGTGGACTTACCGGTATTCTACTATGGACTTGCTGTGATTCTAGCAATGGAAGAAACTATATCATTCATGTGGAGGCAGTGGCCACTGGAGGGTCTGAGGGCAGGGAGAGGGAAAGACAGGTAAAATGTGGGGGCATTTTGGGGACTTGGGAATTTTCCTGAATGGCACTGCAATGACAGATATGGGCCATTGCAAGTCTTGCCATAACCTGCAGAATTGAGGGGAAGAGAGTATAAACTACAATGTGAACTATAATCCACAATGCTCTAAAATGTTTTCATCAATTGTAACGAATGTGCCACACTAATGAAGGATGTTGTTAATGTGGGAAAATGTGGGAGGTATAGGAAGCGGGGCATATGGGAATTCCTTATATTTTTGTGAAACATTTATGTAATCTAAATACCTTTTTTAAAAAAATAAAAAATATATTAAAAATAATAACATGGGAACAATAGTGGGACAGGCCTTTCTAATTATGATTCAAAACAAAAGTTATAAAAGATGAGAAATAATTATAAATAATTATTATACATTCAAACACAAAAATTCTGCGAGGAAAAACACACTGAACAGTCAAAGACACACATCAAACTAAAAAAAAATCTGTGACTGGTATCACACACATGAGACTAACTTCTTTAAAATAAAAGTGCATTCAAATCAATAAGAAAAACATCAATTGTCTAGTAGAAAAGCATCAAAAACAGTTTACAGAAAAGAAAACATACCTAGCTCCAAACACTTGAGGTGATGCTCAGCCCCACTCAGCCTCACCTGCCCCGTTGCCAAAGATTTGGAAAAGGGCCTGGGAGCCCTGCTGGGGTGTGCATCTAGGTTCAATGTACATGGATAGCGGCCTGGCGTTTGTCACCCGTCAAAACTTAAGACGAAAATACCCTTTGACCCAGCAACTCCTCTTTCAGTAATTTACTCAGATATAACCACACATGATAAACAATGAACATAAAAACATTCCCTTAAATGGTTTGCAACAGCAAGAGACTGGACAGAACCCAATGCCCACCAGGCGAGGCGAGATCTGAGCAGGTGGCATGCCGTGTGGACGGAGCACGCCGAGGGAGGCGTGGTCAAGGGCAGAAGCTGCCCTTGCTTCCCTCCCCCACCTCCGTGTTCTTAAGAGCTGAATATCGTTCGCTGAACGGTCCTCTCTAAGGGCCACTCAAGGTGGTTCCATCTTGTGCACCCCGAGTGGAGGGGTAAGGAAGCAGACAGAGATGCACGGACACGAACAGGAAGCTTCTGGAAGAACCTGGTGACGAAGGGGAGCCAGGGAAGGGAGAAGGGGTAAGAAAGGGGCTTTGTGCTCCCTGAACTCTCACTGAGCCCGCTGGGCTTCATGCCAAGGGTTATTACATGCTTCTACAGTTCATGCATCTAAACACACGTCCAGCCGCTCACACAGGCAACGTGGACCTCCTGCTCCTCCACACGACCTCGCCCCAGGCCCCAGCCACCACCGACTGCCTGCCGGGGAACAGGAGCAGGGACCCACTGAGAAATAAAATACTGTCTTACACAGCTGTTCACAAGCTCCTGGGACACAACAGACCACATGTGTGGGTCAAAAGCTGAGTCAGCCTCAGGCTGCTCACAAGCACGCAAACGGACCCCGCCTAGGCAGGTGTGCACGCTGCAACGGTGGGGGCCCCGGAGCACCTTTGGTCCACAGGCCTCAGCAGCTCTGGATTGAGAGGAGCCTTTGAGGAGGAGCTGGGAGAATGTGCACCAGATGCCACAAACTAGGCTGAGACGAAGTCAAAAGGCAAAAACCAGAAGCACCAAGACAGTGGGTGGGCGCAGCAGATGAGTTTTGGGGCCGGGGCTGAAACTGGGCTCCTGGTCTCGGTGCACCCAGGGACTGGTGAGGCTGCTCCACCCAGCAGGCGGGCAGCTACCCAGCCCACGGCCTCAGGCCACGGGGAGCAGGCAGCTGGGCAAGGGCAAGGCCTTAAAGTCCCATCGGGTTTTTCAAGATGAAAATCCAAAGGAGGTAGAGAACAACCCATGGCTTCATGGAACAAAGCCAGAGATGGCGTGCCGGAAGGCCTGGGACGAACGCTGAGCGCGAGGGCGGGAGAGCAGGGCCCGCAGGTGGGGAGGAGGGGGCTGCACACGCACGGGGCCCCACAGGGGACCAGCGCGCTGCGATCCCCATGTCACAGACCCCAGAGAGGCAGGCCTTGCAGGGAGGAGAGGGGCCCAAGGAAACGGGGGGGCAGCTGAGACAGTGGGGGTGGGGCATAAGGGAGGATGGCTGGGATGGGAACGGGACAGAACCAGGCCACCTGCGTGTGCGGTGAGACAGGCGGAGACACACACCAACTTGAGTGTATACAAGAGTATGCATTTATGGAGTCAGGACACTCAGGAGCAAACGGTTTGAGGAAGTGATAGAACATGGACGTGCAAAACCTAGGGAAAGCAAACAACCAGAAAGCAAAACATGACAAACTGAATTAAAAATCTGCAACAGCAAGAAGCCAAGCCAACAAAAAGTCCTAACAACTGCCAGCTATGTCCATAAGAAAAACTACCGGACCAAATGTAAGGACAATCCTACATTTAAGCATCAAAAATCAAAGGGGTTCAAACATTCACCCTATGAGGGGACAAAGAGAGGGACAAACAAACTGTGAGACATCCATATGCCGGAACACCACTCAGCAATAAAAAGGAGTAAACCACTGATGAGCTCGGTATCATGGAGAATAAAGAGAGCATTACGCAAGGACTTCCGGGAATATGGCAGACTAGAAAGACACAGGATTCTCTTCTCTCCCAGAAAAATATCTAGAGGACATGCAGAAACAGCCTGGAAAAAGACCTTCTAAGAGTTTAGGACACCAGGTGAAAGCTGGAGGGCACGTAGAAGAAATAGGGACAAAGGAAAAGAATTGCAAGAGCAAAACTGAGTTAAAAGCTGCAGCTGCTGCTGTGGGCACCCTCCCCACACTAAGGACACTTTTGGATTCTCCAGCCTCTACCTAGCGGCTATGGACAGAGGGGGCCACAGGGGTGCACTGCCCCAGGAAAGGGGAGACAGAGGGGCACAGCCTAAGGCTGTCTCAGCTTCTTACCCACAAATGCGGTCTGCTGTGCCCCAGGAGCCCTTCCAGGCCAGGTGGGGCTGCACCACTGTCTGCCTTGGGAGCCAGCAAGGGACTAAGGAGATCCGACCTCTCACTCTCACTCTCTACTGACCAGGACGGTCGCTGAGGACGC
>JAQZBX010113463.1:0-10107 GCA_029593785.1 Cabassous unicinctus
TTGTGTCTGGCTCACTCTGCCTTCCCCATTCTGTGTCTCTGCTATAGCAGTATATGACCAGGTCCTCAGTTATCATGCTGCTCATTTCAGGTACAGTCTGTTCTCTGGAGATGGTGAGTTGGCCCTTCATGGGGTCTGTGCAGTATGTAGCACCACCACTACCACTACTCACTACCCATTCTAGACACTTCATTGGACCCTTTAGTAGCCCATCAGCTAGTAATGAATCCAGCAGCTTCATAGGAGAGTCTTAGAGACACTTCACACTGTTCCAAACCACCCCCAACTCTACCAGCTGTACCTCATACTAGAGGTTTATAAGCACCAAGACATGTGGTTAGGAATACTGGAACACCTGGGTATCCCATGGCTGGGTTCCTCTCCCAGAACTGCAGGGCCAGGTTTACAGTAGATTGCAGCAGCAGAGGGACATCCCCAATTTCTCCTACTTTATAGCAAGCTCTGAGGTTGGAGGAATTGGGAAATGATAGTGTCCAGAAAAAAATATATGAGAGTCCTGGGTGAGTTGTATGTTAATGATACCATTGAGACAATATGATTCCTTATTATGTGTTTGCACGGGAGTAAATATTTAGCAATCATTATTTTACTTAATTTATTCTTATGTATAGAAACAATATGAAGAAGATAGATGTAAAATTTTACATATTTCAAATGAAAGTATAAAGACATTAGACAACATGCCTAAAAGTACATATATTGTAAGAGTGAGCTGTAAATGTGCACTCTTCTCCTCAACAAAGGACCTGAATGCTCCCTTGAAGCAGTTTCATATCAGAAGGAGAAATGCCTCATGAGAATTGCAGCACCCATCTTTATATAGTGAGAATATTTTGTGACTGATACATTTTATTGTTTACCTAAATAATGCAGAAGGAACTCAGGTTCATGGAGATGTGTTTAAAGGAGTCTCTGGCATTTCACAGGTCATAATCTGTTTCTCCATCTCTCCATTCTATTAATATGTCCATTTGTTTATTTGTTTCAGTATTATTGAATAATAATTGACATATGAAATTTTCACATATTTAAGTGTAAAATTAAAAAATATATATATACACACCCGCACACACACACACACACACACACACCTGTATCTGTCACCACAATGCAGATAGTGAACTCTGGATAGTTTTCTCTGATACCTTTAAAATTTTCAACATTCTCAAAATTCTCAACTAATTACAGCATCAACACAAATCCCAAGTTCCACCTAAATATCATCTACACAAAAGTTACTAATCTTAACATCTATATCATCTTAATCATATATAGGTGACACTCTGGGTATGAAATATCCTTCCATATGCAGACTTAAAAGATTAGAAATCATGTTATCACATCACAAAATATAATGGTTGCCCAAAGACCACTTTAGATTAGAGAAGCCATCAATTGATACACTGCTTTGATTATGCAAAATTAATATATGACTTCCATGATAGCAAGCCATTTATAGGGAAACACCTGTGCTCCAATTCTCTCTCCTATCCTTGGAGCATATTTTTTTCAAGCAATCATTGGAACACCACTTTATTCATCCTAACATCATGCTCCAAACAAGCAGAGATGATGTTGGGGCAGCACAGATTGTATAGAGTGAGAGGACCCATAGACTACTGATCAGGGTCAACATCCAAGCTGAGCCCTTGGTAGCTGCATGATCTTTGATAGTTCTCTGGACCCTTTCCAGATGGTTTAAAACTGCAATGTCCATATAAATACCCACCCCCTCACTATAATCTGAACACAGTTGGATGATGACCCTCCCAGCGGGATTTTTAAAGGGTTTCATTCAGTGAGGGTAAATCATATCTACTGATAAAAAATAACTGAAGACAGTTGTTTTTAATCATGTGCTACTTCCATTGCAGATCTGAGCAGCTTCTCCATTTTTCTGGATCTTCCTGGGGTCTGGCATTTAGAGGAGGATATAAGGTACTTCCACTTTTCCAGAGTCTCCCTCAGGTACCTTCATGTTCATGTACATGAATTTCCCTCAGTTACCTTCATGTTCACCTGGAACATTGTTTTTAAATAAAAATCCTTGTGGGCATTAGGACTCTTATTATAAACCAAATCAATTAATACAAATGCCTGTGAAAACCATAGGGGAGGGGGAAGAAATTAAAAGGCATTTTTATAGTACTCATGTTTATAAACAGTTGTGTGACTGTTAATTATTATACAGAGTATCTAAAACTTACATTCTCAGAGCATTAAATTTAGGGGTTATTTTAGTCTGCTAGGCTGCTGAAAGCATATACCTGGAATTGGTTGGCTTTTATAAGGGGGTTTATTAGCTTATAAGCTCACATCTTTGAGGCTGAAAAAAATGTCTAAATCAGGTATAATCAGGTGATGCTACCTCCCTGAGATTGGCTATAAGCAATCATCAATTCCTCTGTTAAATGGCAAGCCACATGGGAGCATCTAGTGGTCTCTTCCTTTCATTGCTTTCAGATTCTTTGTTCCATGACTTTCTGTTTTCTCTCTCCTAATTAATTACTATTATAAAGGACCGCCAATAAGAGGATTAAGACCCACCATTGGCAATACTTTAACCAAAGTAACATAATCAAAAGGACTTACTTACAGTAGTTTTACACCCACATGAATGGGTTAGCTTTAACACCATCATTTTTGGGTTACATATAGCTTCAAATTATCACAGTATGACACAAAGATCATATTTGAAACTCAATGAGAAGAGGACTAAATATAAGAAACATACTGAAAATTCTATTGATGATTCCTCACAGGACATATTAGTATGTCTCATGACTATTGCATTTTGATATTTATGCCACCTCTAAGTCCACAAATACAATATATAAGAGCTTGCAATGCCTCCTTGGAAACTTTCTACTTGATGAACATCCTGGAATTCCCAGAGCTCACTCAATGTAAAGGTATCTTCAGTCCAGGAAAGGAGAAGTTTGGACATTGGCCATAGCCTACTGCCCTCCTGTTTAATTACTACCTCATGCAACACTGGTCTAGGTGTCATCCTGTTGCTCTGGGCTTTTCCAGTTTGGGGTCCAGCTCAACATCACTGTAGGCCTCAGGCAACTTCATAGATGCAGCTTTCACTCACAGTCCACCTCTGAGTAGCAAGGTAAGTTATCTTGAGCCATGTCTGAGTCACAGGCCAGATTGTCAGTGCAGAAACAAGGCTTCAAACCCATCATGTCCCACATTTATTCCTCTTATATTTCCATGCAAAATGCAACCCCTCCTCTCTAGAGGTGAAAGCTCAGGGAGAAATCCCAGTGTTCCTGATGATAGAAGTCTCTGAACTCCCTATGAAGTATCTGTGTCCAGTGAGAATTGGGTGACTTTTCCCAGTCTATCATACTAGATGTCCCCAACAGGATTGTACTGCTGTGTGTGTGGATCTTCTACTGGATAAATAAATGCAGGGGGCCCATCCATGATGGACTGAACAAAATCAGGCACCTCAGCAATACATCTAAGGCCATGTCAGCCTGCCTCCACTTTCTGCTGTTTTCCCCTGAGATAATGGGATTCTACACATGGTGGGGAGTTTTTAAGGTAAGGGCAGAGACTCAAGAAACAAATCAAAAGTAGCAATTTATTTAATAATTGATTTGTAGATGATCCAATACCAATAAACAGTTAAATGATCACAGTTATTGATTGTTCACAATATAATGCAATAAACCAATTAGATAGTACAGAGTGAGAGAGGGAGAAAGAGAGTATATGTACAATCACTCACCAAACCGGGGAAAAACTCAACATCTGACCTTTCATGAGGATGGGAAGTCCCATTCAACAGCCAGCCAGAGTCCCCAATCAGAATCATGGTACCAGGCAGAGCATACCCTCCTGGGTGAGACGTTGATTGGTAATCTAGGGGCTGCCCCTTTTAAGGGTTTCTGAAACTTCTGATCTCCTGCCAATTTTGCAACTCATGAGTGATCAAGGCATTCCAAGACAACAGTGTCTGTCCATGGGGAAGTGGCCAGCTCCCCTGAGGAGATACATGAAGTCTGCAAAACAACCTGTTCTGAATGGTATCACTATTTATGGAATGCTAAGCAGGGACATATAATTAATGTACAGCTAAGATAAGGAACCAGCAAAGACAGAGTTATGTGCTTGGGGTAAAGGTCCCCAAGGATGTTCTTCTTACACAAACTAAGATAATGTTACATTCCTGAGACAAGAGAGATCTCCAAGCATGTTCACATCTAACTCTTTTATGTGCCTGCTCCTGTTTGCATAAGGTAATCACATTATACTTTAACTTCTTGTTCACAATCCTTCCCCCAATGTTTTTAGCAACACATAATATATATATATTTGGTCCCAAGGATTGGGAACAAACAGAAAAGAAAAAGATAAAAAGATGTAAAAAGGTTTCAATAGAGAAGTTTTCAGAATGTCATGAATAGCAGGATTAAGAAACATAGTATGCATCCTGAAAAATACTCACTAAATTTTTTTCCAATACATTCAGTCCCAGGATTGTTCAAACTTAAAACAAGAGATTTACATATACATTCAACAATACATATTTTTGTGTGACTTACAAGTCATCAAATCCCCTAAGTACACAATGTGCTGCATTATGAGAGCTCTGATTACTCTTTAAGCATTTTATACATAATCCATAACTACAGTAGATTATAAAAAACAACAATAATAAGACTTTCAACTAGTAGATATCCAATGAATAAACTCTTCCAAGGCAAGACAGTTGAGCAAACCAATCAGATAAAGGGTCAGTAGCTAAATTATGTGTGTTGGATTTGTTGTGTTATGTGTTGGAGTGCTTGAGTGACATTATAACAGTTTTGGTTGACTCTTATTCCCAATGAGCTTAAGATTCCTAACCAGCAAGGCTATATAACCAGCAAAATGATCTCAGTTTTTCACATTTTATATAGTTTGTGGCATAGGCAACAACAAATTATTATTACTTTCCTATTTGGGCTGTGGGGCAGCTGGCACTTAAACTAGTAATTTCAATGCCTGCATTGGTCCTGCTATTAACATCTTAACTGGAGCTGTGGCTACAGCCCACAGCACTGAATTTAAACTTAGTCCACTCTTTTAAGGATTCCTTATTGCCCTTTATCTGTTTCATTAAAAGGCCATTAATTTCATCAGCTTTTAAAATAAAAGGTTCAAACAATATCTGGTTCATAGTTTAAGAGTTTCTCCATCACGGTCAATTTTAGCTGGCATCCTCTATATGGCACTTACATTTTCTAGGCAGCAAATAGTAGCTGGCTGGCTACAAGTGTCCTGATGCAATGTCTGCAGCAGTGAAAGCATACCTTGCCTCTTCCAAGAGCAGGAAGGGAACTATGTCGCAGTCACTGGAGTGATCATGAAGGACACTCATGGGTGATATCTATGAGCTATTGGTGAGTAACAGGCAGCTGGAAGTGCTGGGATAGGTAGCACAAGTTCTGGTATCCATGATATTTGCCTTTCTGGTGGAGCCACTTTGCTGCTACTTAGGTCTCAATGGTATGGCTCTGGATTTTTGTGAGTGTATCTTCCTCAACAGTCCTGAGAGGGGTGTTATGTGAGTGGGCAGGAACATGATAGAGTTACTTGTCACTGCTGGCAGGCATCCCAGATATCCTTCCATAGATTTTTCCCCCACAGAGGGCAGGCCGTGTTATTCCATTGTTCCTGTCTCATTTTTAGTATTTTCTATCCACCCTTGTATAGGGATGGCAGTCTTCAGAGTGACTGGACACTATTGGGTTAAGACCTTCATTTGCAACAGGGCTTAGTATGCTGCACATAGTTACTTTTCTAAGGGGCTATATTGTACTTTGGCCCTTTTCCACAACTGTGACCAAAACTCAAGGGGTACTCATTTAGAATGTTTCCTTTGCCACAAACCCCACCCAAAGCCAATATTGGTGCTGGCCACATCCAATTAACAGGGTAAGTCAGTGTCCAACCCCCTTACTGCTTAAGCTTGTGCCATTGTACTCTTTGCCTCTTTAAAAGAAGCCTGCTGGAGATCCTCCTACTCCCATGCATGACCTTTCTTATTAACACATATAATGAATTCACTATCTGAGCTAAATGCAGGATGAAGGGTCCTCAGAAGGGTCACCAAAAACCCCAGAAAGGCCATTAAGACATTTTCTTTAATGGCACTTAAGAGTTTGACAGCACAGTAGGGACCTTGCAACTTGTCCCAATTGTTTGCCCATCCCAGGCTCTTAAGATAAGAAACGATTGTCTCTAATGCTTCTTTTATCTGAAAAAAGTATTATTGGTTAAGATAATATCATCAAATTAATGAAATAGGGTTACAGCCACAGTTTTCTTCCATGCAGCCAGATTCTTTGTCACCAGGCCAGGAAAGTTGATTGGGTTATGCACACAAACTTGGGGAAGCACTGTAAAATCCACCATGGCTTTTTCACTTGAAAGTGAATGTGGGCTAGTTTGACCTGCTTAAGGAGATAATAAAGGAAGCCTTAGCAAGTTCTAAAACAAAGTGATAGTGACATAAGTGGGTACTAATTTTTTGCAATAATCTACCAATGTTTGAGACTGCTGCATACAATAGTGGTATTACTTTATTTTATGATGAGAGGTTGTTTCTGTGACACATACTATTTTTTAAAGAATTAAAATCACAGTTAACAACTTTATGCCTTTATCTAATATTATGCCAAAACATTGTTAAATTTCCAGGCATTTTAATAACTATTTAAGTATTCATATGAACCTCTACTCATACAAATTTAATTAAAAGAGGGTTAAAGAATCCCTTTAAATTTTATAACACTTTTAAACACTTTCCATTCAACTTATAACATATTAAATGAACTCAACTATTTTATTATTTCATTTTTTTCAAGATTGAAATGAAATAATTTGAAATAAAAAGATACTTTTCAGGATTTCACTTTGAGAAAGCAGGTTTGAACATTATGTTCTTTTAAAAGTGATAAGACTTGTTTTTCTTAGCTTAAGAAACTGTCACATTAACAGAAAAAGAACAAAATTTTAGTGTTATATTATTATACTATTTAATATGAAAGCCTTTAAATCTTTATAGATAGACCCATCAAATCTTACTCAACTTTAACCATAAAAATTCCTTTTCTATGAACCTTCTGCACTTTCTATATTCATTCAGGTTTTGTCCCACATTTTATTCTTTCTTAATAACCAGCCATTTTATCTTAGGACAAAATCATTTTCTGTTTCCTCAATAATAAAAACACATTCCATATACCCTATATACATAAGTTACTAAAATGATTTTTGTAAAGGTCTCAAAGCAAACCTCTTACAACATACAATTAGTATGATTACATTAATTAGCAGGTATTTTATTTTAACAGTACAGGAAAAACTAGTTTCTCCATTATTTTATGAAAATCTAAGATTCCCAATGGAATCAAGATTATTTTCTCTCTACCCCACCACTTTAATATGCAAATTGAGGTGGCCTCTGACAGAGTTTTCTGTTATGAATTTACTTTTTGATATTATTGTCAATTCAGTTTCTGTTTAATAATGATTTCCTGGAATTAACCATTTAAATATTTCAGTTTCAACAACTCTTCTACAAACATATACCTATTCATAATCATATAGACTATAGTTACTTCATCTTAAGACAAATTTCATCTTCACAGAACACATTCCCTTATTTAATGCTACTTTCTGCAATACTTTCTACAACTTGCCATATGCATTCAAATTTTGGCCTATATACTTCCATTCTGCTTTTATGAAAAACCAGCCATCTTATCTTAAGACAAAACACATTCCTTTAAATAAACATCAAATTTTAGTCAACACCTCCGAAAACATTTTACTTTTTAAAAAATCCACTTAAGTTTCACAATCCTTATCCCATTCTGTGAAGAAAAATAAACTATTCACTTCAATTTAGGCAAACAATTTTTTTTGGCATTTGAATAGAGCTCTTTTAAGAATTTTTATTTATCAGTTTAATATTACCATCCAGAGCTATCAAAATATGCACTGACACTGAACAAACAGAAAAACACAAAAAGAGTTAAGACACACCAACAGAAATATAAAGCTCGTAATTTGACTCATAATTCTTACTCCTTTGGTATGGCTGTCTACAAGCCCTCTATCATTTCACATCTCTGATTTCACTGCTTTTAAGGTTTCTTCTGGAATCTGTGTTGCCATAATATGCAAGCTTGTTCTTGGAAACACTTTTATTGGTAATCATGAACCAGTTAGGATTATTTGAGCAGTATAAATGCAGATAATCTCTAATTTAGCAGTTTAGACAGACATTTAACATTCATATTTTGGATTACTATTCTCTAGGAGTATGCTTAGACTCAAAGTTCAGGCGTAAGCTATTGATTCAAAACTGCAAGTTCCTTGTAACACTGTGGTAAAAATTCTACACTAATTTTATCAATTTGGCTATACAGGCCCAAGCAGAATCATCATGGAAACAAAACAGAGAGCACCAGTGTTACCAAGTTTTCTTACTCTTCCAGTGGTTTAATTCTATCAGCCCCCACCAACCCACAGACACATCATCATGTAGGCATCAGGGGGTTTGCAGAGTTGCTGCCAGAACATTCTTCCTATCCCAGCCAACTCCTTAATATAATGTTTTCTTTCAAGCATGATTTCACTGACAAGGGCCTTATATAGGACTTCTTCCTGTATGGGATATAGTATTTATGATTTAGCCTTTCCTCACACAAGTGTTTTAACATGATTTCCATCCATTATCAGAGAGTGTGAGAAAAAAGGCATCCTGATAATGTAATTGTACTCTAACCCTGCTGACTACACCAAAAATGTTTTGCTAAGGAAAGGGCAGAGACTCAACATACAAATCAAAAGTAGCAATTTATTTGATAATTGATATGTAGATGATCCAACACTAATAAACAGTTAAATGGTCACAGTTACTGCTTGTTCACAATATAATGCAATAAACCGATTAGATAGTACAGAGTGAGAGAGGGAGAAAGAGAGTATATGTACAATCACTCACAAAACTGGGGGAAAACTCAACATCTGGTTTTTCATGAGGATAGGAAGTCCCATTCAACAGCCAGCCAGAGTCCCCAATCAGAATCATGGTCCCAGGCAGAGTCTCCTGGGTGAGACTTTGATTGGCAATCTAGGGGCTGCCCCTTTTAAGGGTTTCTGAAACTTCATATGTCCTGCGTATTTTGCAACTCATGAGTGATTAAAGCATTCCAAGACAGCAGTGCCTGTCCACGGGGAAGTGGCCAGCTTCCCCAAGGGGAGACATGAAGTCTACAAAACATCCTGTTCTAAAAGGTATTGCTATTCATGGAATGCTAAGCTATTCATGGAATGCTAAGCAGGGACATATAATTAATGTATAGCTAAGATAAGGAACCAGCAAAGACAGAGTTATGTGCTAGAGGCAAAGGTCACCAAGAATGTTTTCCTTATACAGACTAAGGTAATGTTACTTTTCTGAGGCAAAAGAGATCCCTAAGCAGGTCCACATCTAACTCCTTTATGTGCCTGCTCCTGCATGCCCAAGACAATCACATTATACTTTAACTTCTTGTTCACAATCCTCCCCTAATGTAATTAACAACTTATATATGTATATATCAAGGAGCTAAGCACAGGGAACAAAGCCTTTGAGTAGCCGGGCAAGGAGGAATATACATGACCACAATCTGGGAAAAGAAAGTGGGGGCTTAAATTTCAATTCAAATAAAATCAACCTGCCATAAAAAATCTGCACTCATGATGATTAAACAACCCTGTAATTTCCGCATTATTATTATTATTATTATTATTATTATAGGTAGTAGTATTAATATATTTTGGCTCAGCACAGGAGAGAGAATTAATCCCTTAGAATTAACTGCCAAGATTAAAGCATCAGTTAAAAACAGCAAGTTTTTTCTTATTTCCAGTCTAACCCAGAAGATCAGTGTGAAGTAAAATTAACTTATATATAAATGTGTATGAATTTTACACATTATGTGTATAAATTAAAAAAACCCACAATGATTCCCATGCTCTCAGGTAGCATCCATATTACCTTTATGCCTGAATCTCTGAGACACTAACATCTAG
>JAQZBX010113464.1:0-10101 GCA_029593785.1 Cabassous unicinctus
TCTCTCTCTCTATCTGTCATCTACTGCTTGTAATGTATGAATTCAATAGTAGAGAACCAAAGCAAGAAGTTGAAACACTAGAGAATCAGTGAACTATTTTGGCCTCACCTCTTCTTCAAACATTCCTACCCATGACACAGTTCTCCGGGGAGACCCAGATTCTAATCTCAGCTCCAGGACATCCTGTGATGTGATTTGGAGTGATTTAAGCTTTGGGTCCTTGTTTTAGTTTCCTATCTGCCAAAAAAATTACCATGCAATAGGCTGGCTTTAAAAAATGAGAATTTATTGACTCATGGTTTTGAGGCTAGCAAGAGTCCAAAATTAAAGCATCATCAAGATGATGCATTCTCCCAGAAGACTGGAGTATTCTGGGACTAGCTGCTGGTGATATTTGGTCTTTGGATTTTCTGTCACACGGAAATGCACATGACTGCCTCTCCTGGTTTCTCCTTTCTCTTACAGATTCTGTTGACTCAGCTTCTCATTGATCCCTCTGGCTTTCTCTTTGGGTCCTTCTTGGTAAAGCCTTCAACACATCCTGATTCAGTTGGACAACACCTTAATTGCAGTAACCTCATCCAAAGGTCATATACACAAGGGTTCACACACAGAGGAATGGATTAAGTTTTAAAACATGTTTTTTTGGGGTAAACAACTCCAAGCCCCCACAGTCCGCCTCTGTAAAAGTAGAGGGGGACCTTCTGTCAGAAGTGCTGTTAACATCAGGCATCACATATATAAAGGAATTGGAAAGTGTCTGGCTTTTCATAATCAGCAACCCTACATATGGCCTTTCTTACTTTTTACCTTAATCCAATCAATGACTGATACAATTTAACTTTATGTGACTGAATCCAAGGTGAATGAATTTTTAATTTAACATCATCAGACCCCTGCCTTCTTAGGCAATTTGTTTAAAAAACTAATGATATCACTCAACCCAATCACTCTATTTTGTGATAGAGAAAAAGCCCACATAGTATAAATTCCCATTCTGAGCATCTGCTGAATCATTTGCCTCCCTCTCATCCCACCCTCCATTTATCTTGTTTAGTGGGCTAAAAGCATGGATGAGCATTTTGTACCTGTGTGAAGAAAGCATGGTATTCAATACAGAAGCCCCAACTGCCTTTCTTTCTGAACTCAGATTTAAGGCCTTAGTCCCTCCCTTTATACCCCAAGCTAGTGGAGCCCTTGAGGCACAACCCACATTTCAACTGGCAACTATTTTCCAGTCCTTGTGGGTTACTGCCCTGGGCTTGTCCTCTGTAAACAAACTTTCCTAGGACCCATAGCACCTTGTAACCAAACCCAGACCTACTTTCTTCAGACCCAATGCCCATGACCCAGAAGGACCCATTCAACCTCAGGAGAAGCAGGTACTGCAAAACAACAGGGCAGATACCTACCCAGCATACTTATTTGACCAGATCTGCAAAGCCCCAGCAATACATAGCTCCATACCAAGAACCACCAGAACTTCACAAAGGATGTCCTCCTTCCACTGATCCTTCCCCACACTTCAGAAATTCTTTTTTAAAATCAAAGGGGAAAGTAGGTCAAAAGAGCATGTGTAGTATTTGCTTTTCAACCCCCAGTCTGGGATGACAGTCTTAGGATTTCTGAGGTTTCATCCTGAGAGACTTTATTTGTTCTTCCTCTGCTAGAAAAATTTAAAGCTTTTCATTTATAAAATCTCTTCATTTACTCAGTATTAAAGCAATAAATGTTGTTTTTATAGTCCTTTGTAAATGATTGGTTCTCTTCTAAATTGGATTAGAGAAAAGAAGGAGGAGAGGGATAGAGTGTGTGGTTTGGTGGTCTAGGAAGACAGGCAGTCCTGGGTGATGATGTGGGATAGGATTGGGGTATCCATAGTGGAAAATTGCAAAGGAACTCAATTGTTGTTCTCAAACAAAACCCAAATTAAAAGCTGTGCAAGTTGTGGGAGGGCTGGGATGGGAGCAGCCCTTGGTTCTTCCACTTCTCTGTTGTCTCCACTATCACCACTGCTCACAGCCACTAACCACATTCAGACTCTTGATGCCCTAATCTCTGGTCTGGTTCAGTGCCCAGCATTGATCAGAGGAGGTCCTGGGAATCAGTGATTCTGGCTTCTGTTCTGGATCCCTGTGTTGAAGAAAATAAAACATTTAGAAGAGGTCAGAAAGTCTTTATTTACATATTTTATTTTTTTCTTGAGGGGAGGGCATACAAGAAAGGAAAATAGTAAGATTTCAAGAAATACTAAGAGGAAATGTCTTCTTGCATTTGATTTTTTTTTTCATCTAAAAGTCATGATCAGTATAAAGCAAATATTCTCAAAATAAACATAAATAAAAACTTTAAATATTTTACTAAAGAAAGCTAGACTCATTTTTTCAACTTTGCTGAAATGAAAAAAAGATTTAAATTAGCTAGGAAAAATAAAGTCAAATTGATGTTCCTGTTCTATTACTTTTCATGGTTTTTAGGAGCCAAAACAGACCACACTCATATTTTCAGCATAAGGGATTTATTAGGTGATAAAGATAATCTCTGAAAGAGAGGTGGGAAGAAAGCAGGTATATAACATAAAAATGCCATTTTCATCATTTTTAGTATACAATTCAGTGGCTTTAATTATATTTACAATTTGTGCTATCATCAAAACTATCCATTATCAGAATTTTGTCATAACCCCAAACAGAAACTGCACCAATTATACAGAAGCTCCTGCATTCCCCCCTGCTCTTGACCCCTGTTAACTTCTAAACTACTTATAGTATACATTAATTTGCTTATTCTAGATATTTTATATCAGGGGAAAAACACAATATCTGTCTATTTATAAATATACATATTATAGATTAAACTTCAAGGAATGCTTCTCAGACTGCAAAACTGGATCAGTTCAGATCATGCTGCCCTTGCCATGCTGATGACACTAGCAAATATTAGTGTACTGGGCCATTCCAAATGTTTGTGGGGAATGTATGCCTAGAGTAAGCCTTATGCACTGTTGTTGGAGGCTAAATGCTGTCTTCATCCTAAAGAGCAAATTGGCAATTTCTGGGAAATATGGCATAATTCTGCTCTTTGGTATATATCCTAGAGAAATTCTCCAGATGTCTGCAAGGGATGATTATCTGTGAGGATGGTTATGAAGGGGCAATCTGGGAGTCCTCCTTGGGGCAGTGGATACTTAAGGTGAGGAAGAGGCTCATCAGAGGATAAAATGACAGGGGTGGAAGCAGCAGATAAAATATACACATAGAAACTTAGATTTTTGTAAATGAATGGGAAATAATGAATACAATAAGATAGATAACCCCATACTTTTTTTTCTCTTAAATTCATTATATTTTCTGAAACAGCTTACTAACTTAGTTTTCCTTGCTTTGATATTGGTATTTGGAATCACTTTAACAGAGTTTACATCTTTAAGTTCTAAATTTGTACTTATGTTAAATATTATAATTGAAAATATAAATGCAGAACAGGCAACACTTCCTTACAGAAGAATTCCAAATAGCAAATATAGAAGGAATGAGAGAAATTTAAAAAATCACCCATTAGGACACAACCAATAGTAACTGCCAAAAGCAAAATCTACCAGTGGATAGATGAATGAGTTGGCTAAAGTGTAAGCAGAAACAGGACATTTGCATAGTCACAAAGAATTTCCCCACAAATACTTAGTAATTACAAAGAGAAATATAGCAAGTTTACAGTACAGAATTCTAGCACACACCACTTTAGCCTTGTGATCAAGGCTAAAAACAACAGAAATACATTATGACATCATGTACCAAGTGTTAAGATGCACAGTCACAGAGTGGAGGACACTACAGAGACATGATAACTAAAAGCAAGGTGGTATCTTGGATTGGATCCTAGAATAGTAAAGGGCATTAGTAAAATGACAAATAAAATCTCTTTTAAAATTCTGTACTTTAGTTTATAGTATATCAAGGGTAACATCATAATTTTGACAAATGTTCTATGGTCATATAACGGGAAGTTGGGGAAAGGGTATATTGGAACTACTATTTTACAACTCTTCTATTAGCCTAAAATTACCTCAAACTTAAAGAAAAAATCTGTTAAGCACATACATACATATATACATGTGCATAATGTGTATGTGTGTATATATTTGTATATATATGGAAATTGGTATCTTGGGCACTCAAAAAGTTAAATACTTTTGTTCCTCCTTGAATTAATCATTTTCTTACTGGTTTATTATAACACCTTTAATGTCCTTCCCCTTCTAAAGTTTTAATTTCAAGTACAATTTTCTAATTTCCACAAAAAAAGCCTTTCTTATGCATCCCCATATTAGACTAAAAATTAAAATCCTAGAATAAAATTATCAACTATCACCATGTTATCTCAAAAAACCACTCATCTCAACTACAAAACCGAACCAATATTTTTACATTTCTTCTCATCACATAGTATGTATGTATTGGTTTTGCTTTGGTTATTGCGGGTGGGAGGGTACAAGGAAGATGACTGAGAGATTTATTATCACTAATAGGCCTGGCAGTCTAGAAAAAAAAAATTAACTTAAGAAAGAGCTGTTGTTGTATATTAGAATCCACCTTAGATGTAAAACTTTTTTACATTCATCTATTTTATACAGAAGCATTAGAGCTATCCAAAGCAAGCTTTGATAAGAGTCTTCCAATATCTTTTCCTTAAATTTGGCCTGGAAATGAATGTTATTAATGGCAATAAACATATTTGTATAAAGCAAACACTTCCATCTATGCAACTTACTATAAGGAAATAAAGATAAATATCAAATGTAACTTTAAAAGAAGAAAATAATTTCCCACTCTAGATATGGCTGATTCATTCCCTGAGCATGAATCCCCTTTTGCATTCATTTTTTATGACTATAAACTGAACTGAAATCTGCTCATAGGGATCTTAAAGGTGAAACTAACATTTTAGATGGAGAATATTATTATTTAGATAATCATATTTATTACTTTGTGCAATCATTTTTTCTATTCACTGGGCATTTAATTTTTCATCTGTATCTATTGCAATTCTCTTTATAAAATCAGCACTAGTGAAAAGAGAATAATACTTTGTAAAAAAAAAAAAGGTACTTTTAAACATTTCCATTCCTACACCAATACCATTTCCAAATTTATCTTCCACTACTACCATAAAAAGTAGAAGTGGTAAAAACTCTAACCTAAAGATGATCTATCCAAAAAGGGATACAAACAATATAGACATCAGTAAATCACCACACCTCACAATATATTCAAGTGGTGACAAGGCATAAATTCATTTATAATTGCCATGCTCTCTGGCTGTCAATATGGCCACTTGAATAATTATATTAAACATATTCCTACAACATGTACCAGTAAGTAGAGAATAATACTATATTTATGAATTGCAAATAATGAAACAAGAGATCCAAGAAGGCTAAAGTCCAAGTGTAACTTATGCATGAATTATATATTGAAAGCAGTCACAATATACAAAATTTGACACAGCTAGACAAAATTAGACAAAATAGACAAAATTAATCCAGCTCTTTAAAAAAAACAACAGAGCCTCTTTTCTTGGTTGATATCTGGTATCATATGGTAGGATTCTGATAAGTCATTGCAGAAAGTGGATTGTCCTCCTGCTCATGAGAAGCAGCTTGCAACTATCCATAAATTTCTTCAGAAAGTGTGAATCTACTTGACAATATTGTTAGCTCCAGTTTCCTATTATATTCACTGGTCTGAAAACTGCAAACAATTCAAAACTGAAATGTTCTCTGAAGTACTTTTTTGTCTTTAGAGTTTTAAATCAAAGGAAAGTCAGAATGTATTGATTCTTGTCATCAACAGCCATTTCAAAAGGAGGGTAATAAACTAAAATCAAGAGTTCTTTGGTCAAGTTAGTAACAGGCTTCCACTTTGTTCTAAATCTTTTTTTTGCCCAGCTTTTCCAATGTGGCCTGGATATTACAAACACCCTCTTTCCTGGCCTGCCAGACATAGTCTTGGCCATGAGTTTCAACTAAATCCAGTTCCAAAATGTCCTTGGTTAGCATTTCTTCCAGAAGCCAGAATGTTTTATCTTTTCCCCTAAAAACTCTTCTACTTCTTGCTCAAGTTACTGGACCTTCTCCAGCACTTGTACAATTTATCTGAAGATAAATGCTTCAGGAAGATTGCTTTGATCTTGATTGCTAAGATTTTTATTAGTGGCATTCTCATATATTGGACTTGGGAATCCAACAGGTCAGAATTATCATTGTTCATTGTCCCCTGGATTCACACTCATGGGCATTGCAAGGAAAGTTGTCCTTGTTCATGCCTTGATTTCACTGACTATAAGGGTGTGAGGAATCCTTGCACTGCTGGGGTCGTGGTGAAGGTGACAGCTGAGAAGCACCACTGCTGGGCTATGATGGAGTACTTTCAGACATGTAGAGATTCCCAGGTGGTGCTGAGGCTGCAGCTGAAGGCCCGGGTACCAGGTTCCCATTACATAAGCACTAGTAGAAGCCTCCTAGCCTCCTTTCCCTCCCCAACCTGAGTATTTCTTTACGCATTTTCCTGCCTGATATACTTACTGATACCCTGGGTTCATGTTCTAGATCCAACATGAACTAGCTCTGTGCTTTGGGATGTGATCTAATCTCCCTGAGTCTCATCTCCAAAACCAAGCTGTGCCTAAAAGAATTAGGCACAGAAAGTTTAATACCCAGTGCTTGCCAAATGAAAAAACTCTCCTTTCCCCAGGCCCTGTCCGATTCAATCATCACAATCCTCAGACTTTCAATTGAGCCATTCAGAATGATACAATTTTCACCTTAGTCCTATCAGGCTCTGAAGCAATTTGCAAGGCAAATGAGTGTCATTCCCCACATATTCTTTGGACTTTAACTTTCATCTTCATAGACTAGACAAGACAGAGTTAAAAAAAAACAAAACCCAGAGTTAATACCTGACTGAATTATTCACCCCTTTTCCTAGACCAGCTACATGACTTGACCATGTTGGGAGGCTGAAGCTATGGGTCTCTGACCATCTACCTTGGAATAGGTGTCTTGAGGATGGGCAAGTCCATGTGCCACCATGTCTGAGCCAAGAACTGGCCTGGGCTTAGGCAATGGATAACTTCAAAGCACTCTGCCATGGCAGCAGTGAGGGGCCAGAGTTTTACTCAAATGTGAACTGTCATGCATGCAGGTAGCAGCCATAGGCTTTTCCCATGCAGAGCATGTTCCTAAAGTCCAGGTGTGCCAAAAATGCTGTTGAAACCTGCCTGCCCAGAAGATGATGCCTGTCAAAATGAAGGAGTTACAGTCACCTCAGGAAGAGGTGTAGGTTACAGAGAGCATGGCCCAATGGGGCCCAAAGCACCAGGAGAGGCCTACACTGGATGAGGTGGGTAGGCACATGTCCAGAGTGTTCCCAGGAGGCCAGGCCTTCCCACCACATTCTGAATGCTACCTGGGAAGGAGCCTGAGACACCACTGTGATGGCCCTCATAGTGCCCCATGGACTCTTCCACTGGGACTGTGCCCTGAACACCTAGGAACTTTGCAGTCTGTGCAGTGGAGAGTATTTCTTATTTTGTCCTCTCCTGAATGAGTTAAAATTTTTCAAATTAACGAACCACTTCATTCAATCAATAATACGCTAAGAAATTTTTTAAAATCTAAGATTATCTTGGTTCATCTCTGGCTGAAACAGTACATGATTAAACATTTTTTTTCTATATTCTCCATGTGTGGGAATTGATTTGGGGTTATGGAGTCAATATTTGGAGGGGTATATGGGTGGGACTGGAGCTGGAAGGGGAATAGGGATCCAGGTCAGAGCTGGAGGCAGAACTTGAGGGGACTTTGACAAGGTGTAGAATTTACTGGAGTGAGAAGGAGCAGCTGGGTCAGTTTCAGTTCACCTTGAAACTGAGTGCAGCTACCCAGGTGAGAAGGCCTGGCAGAGGGCAGACACCACCAAATGTTCCTTGAATGGTCTGAAGGTTAAATTACCAAAATGGGTGGGGTAGCACCCCAGTTAATAGGGGCAAGTGGAAGAACTCTAGTCCTTTGTGCTTTCTGAGCTGACAACCATGGGGTTCCAGGTCATCATCTCCTGTTCAGACTAATCCAGGCAGCTACAGATTTCTTCTCTGCCACATCCTTCCCAGTGCATAATCTGCCTGAATTGCCCTTCAAGATTGAGTAAAAGTGAACTCATGCATATTATCACTTGGCCTAGTGAGGTTATGAACTGCCAGCCTCTGCCCATCTCAGGGCCTGCATAATCTGAGACAGTACTTCCTGCAGCTGTCCCAGGAATAAGACATTCATCTCCATAGTTTCAGCTCCAGCTGGGCCAAGAGACACATAAAAAACATACAGCAACACCACAGCTGGGACTCTCAAACACTTTTGTTCCCCATATATCAGAAACCAATACCACAAACCAGATATTGACATTAATTTGGTACATCAGGACATTTTTTCCTTCACACAGTGACAGTTCTCAATTTCAATGTGGAGTTGCTTTGGGATTGGAATGTGGGGCATAGACTGTGTTTGCCTACCACTTTTTATTAGACTGATTAAATGTCAATTATCCCTATCAGAGAATGGCAGTAGATAGCGAAAGAGGAGTTGAAGTGTTTTTTTGTCAGTTTGCATTTGGAGTAGATTTCCCATCTGATCAAACTTTTTCCATTCAGCAGTCACATAGTTTTTCTTCTTTCCCTCTCTTCATTAGTTTTCTATAATGACAAGGCCACGCAGTAGTTTACCCTCTACTGGTTCAGGGTTGCCTTTCCACAATCACAGGAGAGGGTCCTGGAACAGCTTGGCTAGGATTTCAGTCATGCGAGGGGGTTGAGGTTTCATCGCCCATGTAGGCCATTAGGGTTGAGCAGATTGAGATTCTAGTGAAATTGGGTTGTAGAAAGCAATTGAAGAATTGCAGGCACAGTGAAAATGTGGGGGTCCCATGAGTAAGAATTTGGAAGGCAGCTACAATCCTGTGAACAAGAGGTTAAAAAGAATATATAAGGTAAAAAAAAAATAGAGATCAGAGAGAAAATGATTCAGGGACAGAAATATTTTGAATGTAATTTAGAAGGATTCTGTGACAAGAGAATATGAAATGGACAGAAGAAACAAAAAATACTTAGGATGTAAAGGGGGCTGGAACAAGAGAAATTGAACAACAGGAACTGGACACCATAGTTTCTGATTGTAATAGTTGAATATTAGATTTTTTCAAGGTTCTAATTTTTCTTTTGAATTGCAGGTTTGTCAGTGCTTAATGCAGTATTATAAACAAAAAAATAAAACAGAAATGCATGAACCAATTAGAAAATTCTGCCCTTATCTAAGGGTTATCATAAATTTATTAGTCAATATTATGCTTCTAATATTCAATTTTAAAGTCAAGTAAGAAATCCCCAGTAATCATTTTATAACATTTTTATACTGAAACATTTATTGTCAGGAAAAAAATAAGGGAATGGGGGCTAAGGAATTTGGCAAAGATCTAGTTGGCAGAAGACACTGTAGTGATACAAAGCAACAATGTAAATATCAAATGCATCTGGGTGTTTTATTCCTTTCCCCCATTTCTTACTCCTTGTGCAATTTAATAAAGATGACTTAGGTAATTCTGTGAGCCATGGTTTCCTGTTAAGACTAAAGTGCTTGATACAGCTCCTGGCTCAAACATCCACTCAAAATATAAATGATATTTTTTTTCTTATGCTTAGAATATTTTATTACATTTTGGCCTTATCATAAGCTTCTGTCCCCAGTTCTCCAAAATCAAATCTGAATGTAAACTCAGAACCTATATATTTGATTATGTAAATGCTAGATATTTTTCTTCTCCCCCCCCCTTAAATAAACACACACACCATATTATCAGAAAAGCATATAATATGCTTTTCTGGAGTGGCATTAATGAAATCTGAGTTGGGTGTGGTTTTGGACATGACTAGGGAGAATGAGGTCTTATGTAATTGAGGGTCCATAGAGGAGGCACGGGGTAAAGAAGCACAGGTGGGTCCCAAGCTCTTGCCTTTATTATGATCCAAAGGGGAGGAGTAGTGCTTCCCTAT
>JAQZBX010113465.1:0-10101 GCA_029593785.1 Cabassous unicinctus
ATTGACGTAGCGCTGCTGTTCCGCATTAACAGGACTCGTAAGACCAGCCATGCCAACAACTGGATTCTGCTTAAAACCCTTGACTCTCAAACCCCTGTCCATGGCAGCTTGGCTGGTGGCCAGAGATGGGTAAGACCTTCAGAGGAGGGCAACCTAAGACAGGCACAGTCACCCTGAACAAAAAAAAAAAAAGGGGGGGGAGATGTTGGAGAAGATGCTGAGAGTCAGAGCATAAAGGGTTAAGCATTCAACAAGCATGCTTGCTGGCAGAGACACGTTAGTAAATGTCTCCAAGGTCTCTGCATACTGCAGATGTCAGTAGGAGGAAGCAGAGTGGGATGAACCCACCACTAAGAAGTTACTGTATAAATTCCTAAGAAAAACTATCTAGTAATACAGGAACAGGTAGCACTCTCACGCACCAAGCTGATATATTACAAAGACTAAAGCATTTAGGGCTAGAAACAATGTTTATACTTATGCCCCTTGGTAGACTGCCAAAAAAGGCAGTGTTTTGCTGTAGTAAGAGAAACATACTGGGAGAGCACGGTTAGCGGGGGAAGAATTTATGCATTGTTTTTAAGCTAAATTAAAAAAAGGGTCACAGTGAGCTTGGGGCTGTTTTTTGCCTGAGTGAGCTGCAGCCCTCTTCTTCATATGCATCAACTTTTCTAACTCTTCTTTTGCGCCGCACCCTGAAAACAACACAATAGAATATTCAATTTATATAATTTAATAAAATTTATCAAGCCCCCTCACATTTGGATTTCCTCCTATACTAGGATGCATTTTAGTAACATCTTGATAAAAGAAAACATTACTCTTTCGCATATGGAAACAGCAGAAATTAATATCATATTTTGTGGTGAATATAACTTTCATCTGAAGTCTATTCAATCTGAAGAGCACTTCTCTCTCTCTCTTTTTCAGGGCAGTGTTTAAAGAACAGTGCAAAATATTTACTGCCATCTATAAAATTGATAATCAGAATTTTGGACACTCCAATTCCATTTCTCACTCTGTATATGATAAGCATTTATCTTTGTTTGTTTTGCTTTCTTGCTTAATATAACATACTAACGGTACTGCTTGCCTTGTATATTCCCATACTGGTTGAGGAAAGCAATATAGATAATATGAATAGATGTTCTTTCAGTTCCACTCACATTTGCAGTTCTCGGCAGAAAACATTTCATTTGCATTTTACTATTTAACTTTCACAACCTTCTCCATCTATTTTAAATATAGGAAACAGGCCCAGATAGGAAAAACAATCCATTAAATGGCAAAGCTGTAATTCAACTCTGGTTCATCTATCTCCTAGCCCTCTGCGCTTGCCATTACATCATTACATTTGCAATCCATTTCACAATCTACAATTGAATTTGACTTGCTTTGACACTCACAGCATATTGGTAAAATAAGTGAAGCTGGCATTATTTTAACCTTTAAGATTTCAGCAAAATCCAGGTCAAAATAGTAAAGTGATTGAGTCAAGATATGACCAAAATCTTGTTATAACAAATCCAAATTTCCCCTACATCTTCCAGATTA
The DNA here is from genome assembly GCA_029593785.1 of Cabassous unicinctus. Taxonomy (NCBI): domain Eukaryota; kingdom Metazoa; phylum Chordata; class Mammalia; order Cingulata; family Chlamyphoridae; genus Cabassous; species Cabassous unicinctus. Next base: position 1,555 of record JAQZBX010113465.1, read on the forward strand.
TGAGCAAATCTCTGCATCTCACCCCACTTTCACTTGTTTTCTTTTTTCCTTCCTTTCTCTTTCTGTCACTCTTTCTCTGCCTCCCCCAACTATTTTCAAAAAGTTCTGAGTGTCTAGGATGCCATCTTTTGCTTTTTTCTTCTATGGGAAAGAAAATTGCATTCGAGTTGAAGGAAAACAAACAACATTAAGTGGTAATAGAAGTTCAAGCATGAGAGAAAATAGTAAAAGCTAACCTTACACTTTCAAGAACTTTAAGTCACCAGTGCAGTTGAATTAAATGATACAATTCTGAAAGTTGGATTTGATGATTAAATTATTGAATTCAGATGGTTGAATTCAACTCAAAATATTGATTTACAGACTGCCTTCGGTCTGAGGGAGAAATGGCTAGCCTTCTGGTCATTTTTTTTTCTCTGATATTGTTACAATTTTAAAATGCTTAACAAATGTATGTTTGCATGCCCAAAATTGAAGTCACCATCATCTCTATAGAATATAGTGATATATTCACATATCAAAGATTTAAAAATCATAGAACATATATATGTTTAAACTTATGTAGCCAAAGATGGTGTGAGTTCAGAGTAGAGGAAGACAGTTGGAAGCTGTTTTGATTATTTTATTGTGATCAAAATAGACAGGGGTCCCATGGACCTGAATGGACATGAAATATTTCACTCATTCACCAGATAGTTGATGTCTTTTATATTTCAGATACTGTCCCAAGTACTGGGACTATTAATGAATAAAGAGCCAAAAATATTAGTAAGCATTTGGCTATGTGGATATTTTTAATTCAAGAAGCCTTTATAGACAGAAAATTTTCAGCTAAGAGTTTTCCAAAGAATTCAGGCACATTTTAAAGATCAGCAAACTATTTAGATAGTGTGACTAGAGAATGGCTGAATGAATAAAAATGCCTGGATAAAATTAAGGACTAGTAACAGCATTATTAATGCAATTTTAATCAAAGTCTATTTTGGACTAAATATATTCTTTGGATGAAATTTGCTTATACTTTTAACCTCATTCTTTGTTTACAATGTTGCATTTTGTAATAAAAAATAGTGCAACTTAATGATAAAGTAATGATGTTCAAGAGTCACTAGATTTGCTGCAAACTCCAGACCTGGTGATGTGACTTTGGGTTAATTAGTTAACCTCTCTGAGTTAGTTTATTCATAAATGGGTTAATTACAGGGCTTATTCTGGTAGACTGATATCAGGATTAAAGAAGATGCTATATTTAAAGTATGAGGACCATGCCAAAATGAAAAATACCACTCATATGGTGACCACTGTCAGGTAGAATATTGAGCTGATTAAATCATCCAACCTAGAATAAAGGAGAATAGAGCTTGCTGTGTATATGAGGTAAACGACTTGGAATATATGCTCAGCAGACCATGTGAGAACTTTGCTTCAAGTCTATATAAATAAGCCTAACAAGGGAGTGAATTAGTCTAGTTACGAAACTGTTCTAAAAAAATTGATTGAGTGAAATGTGTAATGACCAAGGATATTCTGTAAGACAGACAGTTCCTTAACTGGAATGACTTCTGTGTTATTGTTTTGAATGTTTTAAATTTTCAGACCTCAATTGTCATGCCCCAAACGCTACTTTTTAGAATGATGCTGGGAACCCAAATGATGCAGGGCTAAGGTCGCAGTGCCTCTTACTTGGGTTGAAGCTGAATCCTGGTGGTAGCGGTGCTCACATAGACTGTGAAGGGAGGTGGGCAGCCCAAGTGGACTGTGAAAGGCAGGGAGAAAAGACCAGTAGAACACATAGATTCCTAAAGCACAACGAGGAACTCTTGATGCCTGCAAATTTGTCTAGAAAATGCTCATTTTGTTCTTGTGGTACAGGGAAATCCAGAAGAAATGAAAAATTAACAACAGCAAAATAAAAAAGGAAAACAGAGGGAAAAGGACAGCCACCCATTTCCAAAGAGAAACATAAATCAGAAAATAAAGTTTAATTTCAGTAAATCAAATGTTCTTTTAAGATACTGTTTCTACAGATAAAGAACTTGCAAGCTCACAAATGTCTTCTAAAGGAAACTGTGATGCACAACCCTTTTGCAAGTTGGGACTACCTACATACTGCCAGTGAGATTTAAATAGCAATGAGTCCAGCTTGCTCACACAGGAAAAAGCTGTCCTTTATGTACTTTTACTTAGAGTAGAGGTTTCTCCCTTGATAGCAAACATTATAGATAACACTTGTACTTGGAAAGCCATAATGGATTTCTGATGATAGCTAAGTTAGGGGACCTTGGGAGCAGTTGCCCTAACAAGAAAGCCAAAATTGTACATGTGTAAATAGATTAACCTAATGGTATGTGTTTTTCATGGTATTATAACTAACTAGTAATGAAACCTTATTAGAGATTCACAGTGTACAAAAATCTTTAAAGATTTTATGATTGTTATATGACACAGTTGTACATATGGTTTATTTACATTTGTATAAGTATTTGGTCAGTAATCTTCATCTATCCTTTTTAATAATGGGTCAAATTTTATTTTGCCCTCAAATAGATGCCTAGGAGTTGGGCACCGCTGGGAAAAAGCCTTTTCTCTTTTTCCCTTCTTAGAAGATTGAAGAATATGTTCTTTATTTGATTTTCTCCACAATTAGATGCTAAACCATAAATGTAGGGAATTTTTTAGACCTGGAGTAGGAGATAGCCAACATGCAAATCATGATGCAAAAGATATCCTCCACTTCTCAAGAAAGACAAACACAGACACATTCAGTCACACTATTTGTCTCAAAGTTCAGCACCTCTGGATAAAGAGGGAAGTTTTTTTCCCCAGCTTTACTTAACACTTTGTTTTAGAGATCTATATATGTTTACACTTTTAAATTTAGATATAATTCATTTAGTTTATCTTCCACACTTCTCCCCTCCTCCTCCTCCTCCTCCTCCTTTCCTTTCTACTTTTTCTCCTTCTCTCTTCCCTTCTCCTTTCCCTATTTGTCCCCCTCTATTCCCTCTCCCTCCTATGTTGTTCTTCTTACAACCCTTTAAAAATGTAAAAACAAAGCAAATATATTCTTAGCTCAGAAGCCACAATCTGATTTCCTGAACCCTGTTATAGACCATGATTTCTCACTGCTATCTGGCCAGAAGTTGCATCTAGTTCTGTCATTTTCCATATTTTATCATCTTTCTATATAGACAGAAAGTTGATTTTAATAGCATTGTGCCCCATAGTTCCTAAAACTTATCCTCTTATTTTTCTTATAATCAGTCATTGAAATGATTGTAGAATAATTCTAGTTATAGCTTTTACTCATTTATTCATTCATTAATTTAACAAATATTTATATTGTGATTATATTATATATATTTTGCTAAATTCTGTAAATATAATAGTGAACTACACAAGCAAGTCCCCAACTTCATGGAGTAAGATAATGGAAGCAGTGAATATTATGAAAATAATTGCACAAATAACTGTAAATTCTGTTAAGTGCTATTATGATACACTTGTCTTAATTCTGACTACGACCACTATCATTCAATTATTTCATTATAAACATGATGTCAGATGTTGACTTGGAGAATATAATTATTGTAATATCAATAAAAGTGTTTTTATATGTAATCTTCATAGAGTTAAACCAGGATTATATAATGACCAATTTGAGGAATAATGCAAATTCATCCCATAAAGTAGACATTTCGATAAAGGCATTAATACAACAAAGTACAACCAAATTATGTTATTCAGATAATATTCCAAAGATATTAGATGAAAGCATAGATATTAAAGCCAGAATGAAGGGTTTTCAAATTTAAGTAAACATATTAGGAGCACAAAGTTCTATATCACTCTAAAAATTTTCTTTGATTCATAGAAGTTATTTGATTCTCCTTTGGTGTTATATTGCTTTTCAGCTGATATTATATGTGTGTGTGTTTCTTTTTACTTCTCTTTGAATGATGTCTATTACTATTACTAGATCTCAAAATCTTAGCAGGATATATAGATTATCAATAGATACCATCAAAATTCATCTATATTATTTTAGAATCGCTTTGCTGATCTTCAGCTGGAGAGCTATGTGCTATGTTTACACATTCATTTAACCTCTCAATCAAAAAGAAAGTACCTGACCAAATAACAAATGTTTATGGTGCCTTCTGTCTCATTGAATATTTGTGTTTGTTTTGCAAGTAATTCCAAAATGAAGTAGATTAACGACAACAACAAAAAAATAATGAATTTCCTGTTACTTTTACCAAAGTGTTGTAAGACAGACAAAAGAATCTGATATTTTTTTAAACATATAAACTTTACTGATACATATTAATAAAACATACAATTCATGCAAAGTGTACAGTCAACGGTATTTGATATAATCACAGAGTTGTATGTTCATCACTATTTTTTAGCTGTAACATTAAAAAATTTCATGAATCATCAAAATAGCAATACTCTATATTAGCTAGGAAAGAAAGAGCACAAAAGTATCTCCTGCATTTGTTCCACACACAGCACAACTTTATCTGATGCTAATCTCAAGTCCCATTTTTACATAGAACTGCCATAAACCATAAATTTCCATATTTAGTACATAATGGAACCCCTTTGACTTGCTATAATTTATCATGGTATAAAGTGACTCTATTAGTCTCAAAATGGTAAGAGAGTAGACTCAACAAAAAAAGAAAAAAGAAGTCGATTTTCACAGAACATTTCACTTTTTTACTTTATTTGCTATAAATTCTTTCTCAAGGTACTTTCCTTTACACTAACATGCAAGATGACAAGGGTCCTCCTATATTACAGTTATTATTTGGTTACTATGTTCAAATGTAGAGAAAGAGTATCTAAATAATTTAGGACAAAGGAGTCAAAGCCTTTAACTTATTCTTATTGGTCTTATTCCATTTCAGTGTATTCTGGTGGCTGTGTCTTTAAAATAAACAGTTGCTAAATGTTGGATTTTTCAAATAATTTTCTAGTGGCCTTTTTTTTTTTTTTGCCATTTCACCTGTGTATTTAAATTTCCATTTGCTGTCCACATGTCTAGTTTCTTAAAAGGCTGAAAAAGCCCCACTAATATGATACACAGACTTCTTTGTAGAACTCAAAATATATAAGATTTTGTTAATTAATTTACAGGTTTCCTAACCTTTGCAGGAGAACTTCACTACTATCCATTGCCTTCCTTTTAAAAGTCACTAAATCACTAGACTACTTTTTGTGACCTGCTTCTATACTGATGTCCAGATATCTTGTGTAATCTGTCCTAAACTTGAGGGCAGGAAACGTGATTTAGGCAACTGGAACTTTGTGAAGAAAATAAAAATAACAATTAAATATTATTGATTCAACCCAATGGTTCCGCTGCCTTTTAGCAGGAGATGAAATATGCCTGGGATTAGAGAGAAAATTACAAATGTTCTGAGGCTGTTCTAGGCCTGTCGTCTGGTATTAATAAAACTCTCTGCACTCTCAGAGTTGAATGACAAGAAAGGTAATATCATCTCTTTTCCCACCAATAACCTCATTTATGAGATGGCTTTTTAAATTTTTATTTAACAAACTTTCAGATTGTGCCACATTCTAAGACTTTTGCAAATAACTCATCTGATTCTTACAGCAACCTGAGGAGTTAGAGTTCCTTACCCCATATTTTTAAAAGAAATCTAATCATACAAAACTTAAGTCAACTCACCTAAGATCCTAGATCAAACCTCCAGTTAGTAGAGGAGACTGGTCTCAGGCACTAGTGGCCTTATTTGAACACATGTAAGATAATTCAACTTTCACTCAAAGTAAGGAACTCATTTGAAGACCAATGAAAGGAAGGCACTTAAAAGAAATTATTTATCATTTTGTGGTTCTTAAATATAAATAATATAACCATTTTGATAGAGAATAGTAGTGAGTTTTTAAAACACATACATAGATGTTATCACATCAATATGTCAGGATCTCTTTTAAGGTAATCTCTTTTAAGGTTTGAAAAATGTAAATGTATTTCACATTGGCTATAGAGAATTTAGGTTCTAATATTTACAAAAAAACTCAGGACAGGAAGGGACATTGGATGTCAATTAAAATTATGAATAAACAAATATTCATTTGTATTCCTGAATGATTTTTTACCCCTCAGGTGGATTGAATTTTGTACCACAGCTTGGACATGTTCTTGGTCTGCATTCTGGTGGGTGTAGACCCATTTGAAGATGTTACTTTGGTTAAGGTGTGGCCCAAGTGAATGAAGTTGGGCTTTAATGTGTATTACTTGACCCTTAATAAAGAGAAGGAAATTCATGCATAGAGAGAGAAATCCATAGGGAGGAGCTGGGAGCTGGAAGTCAGTGGAGCCCGGAAGAGAAATGAGAGGCCATAGACCCAAGGATCACCGACAGCCACAGAAAGCCACGGTCTTCAGGAAGAAAGCCTCGCCTTGTAGCATCTTGATTTTGGACTTCTCCCACCTCAGAACTGTGAGCTAAAAGATTTCCATTGTTTAAGCCAACCCATTGTATGATATGTTTTAGTGGTTGGGAAACTAACAAAGGCAGTTTTCTAGTTATAAGGTACCATAGACACCAATTATCTTGAGAAGCAGGTGTCCAAAGGGAGGTTAATTTCAGTCACTGGAAATTCTATACTTAGATTATGATATTTATGTTCAATTCTCATTTGCAAAATTGTGATGCTGTTGTTATTGTTATCAGTCTAAAAAAATGTTCTAGGCATATCCATAGGACAAATGGATGATTTTCAAATACCATGTTGAACTTTTGAAGGATTAATATATTTTTAATCCTTTATTAAATTTATCCAAAGATTACCAAGCACTATTCTAGCACTTCTAGGTGTTAATCTTCATTAATTACTTTAAAGTGTCTATTGATGGTGAATATGAGACCCTTGAAATACAGTTAGATATCACACCCAAATTTACATACAATGGAACAGAATCCTCAAACTAAAATCAAGATCTATGGAACTGTTCCAACTTCATGAACCAAAAAATATTCCTAAGAAAATTGCAAAATTAATCTAGCTTCTTTTTAACTTGTATAGTCTCATCACAGTGTACTAACTATTCCTTTATGCTATATGTAAATATAACATTTACAATTATCATAAGACTGATGTCACACATGGAAACTCTCAGTCTAGAGTGGTGAAAACAATGCAGTGGAAATAGGTTTTTGGAAGAGAAGGTTATTTGCAGCAGTTATGTGCAATTTACTCAGTCCAGTAATAAAATTAAAATAAACCACAGGAGTCCAGCCCTAATTACCTGTGAGTTAGTCATGCATGCTTTGTGATATTCAAGGTGTAATGTAAAGCCAAGATCATTTAAAAGGAGCTTCAAATGATTTAACAGATGGTAAAATATCACTACGAAATTCCTGGATGTAGGTATTCAAAATATATAGCGATTTTACTATACATTATCAATGATATTTCTAATGGAGTTATACATACCATGGGTCAAATAACAATCCCCTGTGTATATAGTGATTTTATTCTACTTTTTAAATGTAATATGGAAATAGTCTGTTGGAGTTAATTTGGTCAAGATCCCTGAATGCTGTCATACAGAGTTTGCCTTGAACACATCTGTATAATTGAGGAAGGGACTGGGAGCTGAAATCCAGGGCAAGCTCTGCTTGCCAAGCTATGTACCCTGGCACAGAGGTGCAGATGTGCCTTTTCCTAATTATCACAAAAATGTCATTAGGGTTGAGCTACCCTGGCACTGGAAGATTGTGCTAAGCACCAACTAGCAATGCAACTGGAAAAAGGCCTTGACCAAAAGGGGAAGAGGGTAAATACAAATATCTTTAATGGCTAAGAGATTTCTAAGTGATTCAGGAGGTCATTTCAGAGATTATGCTTAGGCATGTCTCAGCAGGATTTCATTGACTGCCACAGTAAACATTGCCTCAAATAGTGGGGGCCTCTGGAGAAATCCAGACATTATAGGTCCGGCAAACAACTCAGGAGTTTGGCACCCTGCCATAGAGCCTTTCTTTGGAATTTATATTCTCCAGTGTAAAAGAGTTGGCCTCATTTCTGATTTCCCTACACGTGACTTTTCTGCACCTTTTATTTGAAACTATAGTTAGAATTATACTTGATATGGGTATGTCCAAGAGACTTAAATCTTTGGTCCATCCACGTGCCAGTTGGACCCTTAATCTCAGCAGAGTTGCAACACCTACTCTCCAGTTCAGTGGACTCACCCTGGACAACAAACAAGGAGATGACGATGTACAATGCCCATCCCAAGGAACACAGAGAGTCTGAAACTGCAAGCAAGATATTTCCATCCATCTGCCCCATGGGATCTAAGCTCCCTTTCAGTTAGAGACAGAGTGAGCACCACCATCCCAAAATCTTCAAAATTGGGGAATAAACAACGAACCAAAATAGTCTTACTATCATTCTACTACTAACTTACTTTTATTCTAGCAATGGAAGAATTTTATCACTGATGTTGAAGCAGCTGCCACTGGAGGTTCTGAGGTGAGAGAGAGGGAAAATAAGTGCAAT
>JAQZBX010113466.1:0-10105 GCA_029593785.1 Cabassous unicinctus
ACACACACACACACACACACACACACACACACACACACAACATTCTACCTTAACCGCTGTAGTTTTAAAGATAGAAGTCAGGTCTCAACAAATATCTTTTCTATCGAACCATGTTTTATTCGGTTGATTGGTTTTTTTGTTTGTTTTTTTTTTACTTTATTTTGTACATTTAATAATTGAAAATATAAACAATTAAAAACTAAAAAGTAAACATAGATGAAATATATACATTTCTCAATTAAATGTAATGGATACATATAAATTTTTTTTTAAATCAAACAATATGTTACACAATGTATTTGGTTCATAGAAACACATTCATACAGTATCTGTCCTTTTGTGTCTGGCTTGCTTCACTCAACATAATGTCCTCCAGGTTCATCCATGTTGTCATATGCTTTACGACTTCATTTCTTCTTACAGCTGCATAATATTCCATTGTGTGAATAGACCACAGTTTGTTTATCCATTCGTCTGCTGATGGACACCTGGGTTGTTTCCAACTTTTGGCAATGGTGAATAATGTTGCTATGAACATCGGTGTGCAGATGTCTGTTCGGGTCACTGCTCTCAGTTCTTCTGGGTATATACCCAGTAGTGATATTGCAGGGTCACGTGGCAAGTCTATATTCAACTTCTTTAGGAACTGTCAAACAGTCCTCCATAGTGGTTGTATCATTCTGCATTCCCACCAACAGTGAAGAAGTGTTCCTATCTCTCCACATCCTCTCCAACACTTGGAGCGCTCTGTCTTTTTAATACTGGCTATTCTGATAGGTGTGAAATGATCTCATTGTAGTTTTGATTTGCATTTCCCTAATCATGAGTGATGTTGAGCATTTCTTCAAGTGTTTTTTTTGCCATTTGTATTTCTTCTTTGGAGAAATGTCTATTCAAGTCTTTTGCCCATTTTTTAATTGGGTTGTTTGTCTTTTTATTGCTGAGTTGTAACATCTCTTTGTATATCCTGGATATTAAACCCTTATCAGATATGTGATTTCCAAATATTTTTTCCCATTGAGTTGGCTGTCTTTTCACCCTTCTGACAAAGCCCTGTGAGGTGTAAAAGTGTTTAATTTTGAGGAGGTCCCATTTATCTATTTTTTCTTTTGTTGCACGTGCTTTGGGTGTAAGGTCCCAGAAACCACCACCTACTACAAGGTCTTGAAGATGTTTCCCTACATTTTCTTCTAGTAGTTTTAGGGTCCTGGCTTTAATATTTAGATCTTTGATCCATTTTGATTTGATTCTTGTATAGGGGGTGAGATAGGGTTCCTCTTTCATTCTTTTGGTTATAGATATCCAGTTCTCCCAACACCATTTGTTAAAGAGACTGTTTTTCCCATAAGCTTGGGCTTGGTAGGTTTATCAAAAACCAGTTGACTGTATAGGTGAGGGTATATTTCTGGGTTCACAATTCTATTCCACTGATCAATGTGTCTATCTTCATGTCAGTATCATGCTGTTTTGATTGGTTTTTAAATTAGAGAAGTTGTGGGTTTACAGAACAATCATGCATAAAATACAGGATACCCATATACCACCCTATTATTAACACCTTGCATTGGTGTTGTTACAATTGATAAAAGCACATTTTTATAATTGTACTATTAAATACAGCCCATGGTTTAAAACTTAGGGTTTACTTTTTGTGTTGTGCAATTCAATGTATTTTTTTAAAACTATTTTTTAAACTATAAAACACTTTTAAACAAATTTTATGTAAAGTAAAATAATATGGGACTATAATGTTAGTTTCTTAGTTTTGATAAGAATACCAAGGATATTAGAGAAAAGTGGGTAAAGCATTCACAGCAACAATCTGTATGAGTTTTGCAACTTTTCTTAAATTTAAAATTATTTCAAAATAAAAAGTTAAAAATAATACAGTGGGATTAGAAGTTTGAGGGTAGAAGTGACCTGGCTTTTTACCAACAGCAGGGCTGCAGGATTAGCTCCAAGACCTCAAGATCAGGTTTGTAATAGGCACTTGAATCCCAGCACAGATCTCTTTTCTTTCCCTTATGCTACCCCTAAGAAGTGAAGTGCTTTTGTTTCACATGAACACTCATCTCCACCTCCTGGTGCAAATCCAGATCTCCCTTAATTACTCTACTTTGCTAAGACTGGAAGACAAACTAGCACAAACATGGTCAAGAAAAAATGATCCAACTCTAAAGGCAATGGCCAGAGACTAAGTCACCGCGTTTATTACTTATTAACTCAATATCCAAGGTCAATACCAATCAACAGCAAGAGAAAAGTGTGGCACCATTAAATGACACATGTGAACGTTCACAGAGGCACTGGTCTGGGATAATCTATCAGCCACATTTGATTATCTTTTCAACCAGTCAGAGTCTCTCCCACAAAGTACCACTTTAAAAAATCCAGAAGGATGAAGGGCTAAATTATCACATTCTAGGCCCCTCACAGAGCCCAGGCTATCAAGCACCAGCACAATTTGAATAACAGGGGCAAGCAAATTAATAGTTTCAGAATTATATATTAAAATATTTTGATGTTTTGTATAAGACAATTTTATTTCTAGCCTCAAAGAAATATGCCCATAATGTTAATAAATGATGAAACTATAGTAACTATTTGATGTCTTTATTTATTTCATTGCACCAGAAATATGAGATTTACTTGTGAGTTTTGGAGGATTAATTTTTTTAAGGCAAGTTCCAGAGTTTCCCATAGGTGTGTACAGAGGACTATAACTATATCTACAGCACTGTATAATCAAATACTCTGTTCTATGTTCTTCAGGGTATGTATCTTTAACATAGGCTGATGCATGGAGGTTTGGATTTATTTTTGTTTGTTTTTACTACAGAAAAATTCTCTGATTAAAGCCAAGTTAGGCTAAATCCTTTCCTCCTATATTTCTAAAGTCTTCCAGGAAAGGGAGAGATTGTTCCCTAGAAAAAAAGCCATACTGTATTTAGAGTTCAGCTTGTTTTAGAGAGTTCATTTCTTTGGATTTATCAGCACTAATTTAAACTCATTCTGGAAGAAACTTACTCGTAAGGTAGACTGTGAAAAGAAAGGGAACCAGGCCACCCACGAACTTGTCTTACAAGAGCTGTGACATCACAAACATGGGGATTCATTGAACTCTCAGAGCATGAGTTCTTGCAGAATCCTAAAATACAGGGTTCCTTGGCTAGATTGGCATAAAACATTCCAGCTTTAGTACTTTTGGCAGATTGAGTTATGTACCCCAGAAAAAACACATTCTTGATTTTAATCCATTCCTGTGAGTGTGATCTCATGGTAAATAGGACCTTTTGAAGATGTTATTTTAGTTAAGATGTGGCCAACGAATCAGGTTTTAACCCTATCACTGGAGACCTTATAGAAAAAAAAAGCCACAGAGAGGAGCTGGAAGTTGGAAGTCAACAGAACCAGAAGAAAAAGGAGAGGACATAGGACGGGAAAGCCAAGACATCCATGGTTTCCCGGACAGCCAAAATACTTCTGTTCCTGGGACAGAAGCCTGTTTTCTGTTTAGAAGCCTCTAAAAACACGATCCAGTAAATTCTTGTTGTTAAGCCAAGCCATTGTGTGGTATTTGTCATTGCACCTAGGAAGCGAAGACAGTTCTTTATAAGAAACACAGGGTCTAGGTGCCGGACAGCCAGTTAACTTCTGACACATGGAAGCCCTACTGAAAACAGTAATGCTAGTAAAAAGTGAAACTTTGTAGTATGGTGTATAGTCTTAAAATATAGCCCACTGTATGTGTAATTTTGCTATGAGAAGGTTCTCATTTCCCACCAATTATCCTCTTCCTTTGGCCTAATTTATTTCCCTATGTTTATAAAGATTCACAGGTTTTGCAAGAATGCTATGGGATTTGTAATGAGGGGATATATTCTCCACCTCCTGAGAACACATTTCTGTCTAGGGTAATACAAGTTCCAACATGAGTATCGCTATTTTAGCAAAGCATAGATCTTGGGATACATCATAAAAGAGTAGATATAACTTGTGCAATGCAAATATATTTGCCTATGTTTGATGCTTATTATGAAATAGTCAGTGCTATTTATGGTCATTTGGTGATTTATGGTTTAGTTGGCTTTAGTTAAAAGAACTAGTAGAAAGGAGGAAAGCTACTATTCACTGAATTCCTCACTGCTATAATTATACAGTAAAAATTTCAGTTATGTTTGTATCAACATATCATTTTATGTGTATTTTGGGGAGGATGGAGGATGGTTCTTGATGGCTGGAATGGTTTTCAGGCCATATCTATCTATCTATATATCTATCTATCTATCTATCTGTCATCATTGCTCTTTTTTGTTTTCCACAGTTGTAGGTGATGAGAACACAGTACCCCAGAGTCCTCTGCTGAAGCAGCACATTTATGGAGAGCTGAGAAGTAACACCAGAACATGGTGTACTTTCCCCACAGGAGGCAGTTCAGCGTGGCATCCACCCAGGTAATAGCACATTTGGTTCCATAGAAGAAAATTCTGTATTATTTAGAATTCAGGCTCTTTTAGAAAGTACTTTTATTTGGACTGATTAGCACTAATTGTGACTAGCTCTGTTTTACTACAGGATGCAAACAAATTAATCCCAAATCTCACTATTACAAGGCTTGCCATCTCTTCCTAAATTCTCAGAAAAAAATTGTCTCTTGGTTGTAGCTTATTTTCACCCTGACCTGTCTCCCAGGCTATATAGTCATGCTGTGACACTGTTACTTTTTTTGTTAAAATAAATCATCAGTCAGTTGCATACAGAAAGGAAAACGCTACTAATCAATATAAACCAAAGTTATAAACTTTACCTTAGTTCCTTGAAGGGGTCTGCCCTGACATTAGGTGTTTCTATAGATTTAGGGAACACTGTGCCCTCTGCTCCTGTAGGGACAAAAGAAAAAAGCAAACACATGTCACCCGCGGCCATAATCAGCACACTGGTTGGAGCAAAATGCCGTGAATACTTTTCATAACCCAAAACACACATTTTCAGCCACTGGCTTTAGGACTTCCAGATAGGAAAACATCAAATCGACTTATGCAAACCACCTTTGAGAAAACAAGGAACTTCTTTTGAAAGTGCCTTTGCTGAGATCAGAGTGAGGTTATGACACAAGTTCCATCTTAAAAAAAAAAAAACATGTCTCAAAGCGGCACCATCTAATTCTTGTCTCTCATGAACTCTTAATAGTCACCTAACTGGAAATGTGAAAAAAGCAACTGAAGCCCTCACATTGCAATGCAGGGTAAAAATCACCTAACATATTCAACATCCAAACAGTGGTGTCGGTAGCAGAAACACTGTAATTAGGCAAAAGTTTTAAATAAAGTTCTATTCTATTATCTTGAAAAGTTAAACAAAACAGAACACTCTGGAAATCATTTGAAGGTCAGTACGTTTACACTTTGAGTATTAACATTGATCCCGGACCCAATCTAAACATTTAGCTCTTGACTTTGTTATAAGCTTTTATCTTTACAACTTGTCAACACCAGCTGAATTTTTCCAGCCATAAAGATTGTTATTATCTGATTTGTCTGCTCCAAAGTGTTTCCAAACCATTTAAGCCTCAGTTTATCACACACAATTGCGTTAGATATCAGTTTTTCAAATGAACTTAGCTGATGTAGCATTCTGTACTTTAAAGCAAAAGTGTTTATTTTTATACATTGGTGTATTTCTTTGATGCTGCATGGAAGCATAGAATATCTTTCATTCATGTGTGAATTTCCAGAATCGTTTTATATTGATAACATGTCTAAAAATCCCCCATTGATCACAATTATTCCAAACCTGGATTAATCCTTGCATTCTGATAATTATAAGAAAATGAATTGGTTTATTTTTGTAGGCGACTATAAAAATATTTAATCTTTTTGATATGAATGTGACTATTGCAAGTAAAATCCAGAAAGAACACCTGGTCACTAAAGGAATGTCTTCACGAATAATAACTGTTTTCATAAAATTAATACTTTGAGTGATTACTATACTCTAAACCCCATCTTATATAATTCACACATACCAGCTCAGTCCCTATAACAACCCATAAAACCCACAGTTGCAGAATGCATAGGGGTATTAAGCATTTAAGATCTTTCTTGGCCCCTACACACACTAACTTTTCAACACCCCAACCTATATCATTCCAGACATATAAAAATGCACCCATAGTTTTCATGAAATACAACAGTTAATATAAATTTCGTAAGAATGTTCATAGTTGTTTTATTATGAATAACATTTAGTTTGCTCTTGTGATTCAAACTTTACTGTGCTGTCTATAACTAAATAAGAATGGGTTGGATTGTAGTTAACTACTGAGCATAATATAGCTTTTGTTAAACACGTATTACAGTTGATATAATATTCAGTATATTAATATATATATATTACTATATATTTTATGTCTTCATCAGTTTTGTGGGCTTTTGAGAAGCACCCAGGCTGTAGGACTGTGGAGGTTGCCTAATGGATGTGCTAGACAGGCTGAAGTCATCTAAGTGATATATTAAAATGTGGCCCCAGGCTCTCTGAGACCCAAGAGCACACCCTGCCACCTCTCTGTGCCATCTTGAATGGCTCCCAGCTGTCACTACTTCAAATAGCAGGGACTCTCCTTTGAAATTCTTAGAGAAGCTTAGTTCTTAGCCATTTGAACCCTATTTTGAAAAATATGATTAAAGGAACAATTATATATTTCAGAAGGAGAAGTACACATTTCTGCTTATTTACATTGTCTAAACACTTTAGTTACCCCTCAAATCATCCCTTCCTCAACTAAAAAGTCTATGAAAACTATAGTAGAAAGATCATTACCTCTTTTTAACACCATAGCCACAATCCTGAGTTACCCATATAGCAATTAGTACTGCCCAAGGACAACTTTCATTGCTTCAGCTGTTGTTTTAACACTGTGAAGCTTACTGTTCCATCATTTGTCATGCCCTCTCCTACCATCATTTTATAAGGCCATTGAAGCCAAAGAACATAACTTTTGACTAGGCAAAATACCTACATTTAGTAGGAGTATGTTAAAATTATTCAGATCAATTATCCAAAAATGAGGAATGATATTTGCCTGTGTAAAATGAACCTCAAAAGCCTGGGCCATCAACTTTACCCTTTCCAAACTATGGGCTGGACTGTTTCTTTTTTTGTTGTGTTTTTTAGGAGGTACCGGGGTTTGGACCCAGGACCTTGTACATGGGAAGCAGGTGCTCAACCACTGGGCTACATCTGCTCCCCAATGAAAGTTGTTTTTTTTGTTTGTTTTTAGGAGGTACCAGGGATCGAACCCGGAACCTTGTACACAGGAAGCACAACTTAACCACTGAGCTACATCTGCTCCCCTGAGCCTGTTTATTTTTTAAATAAATTTTAAAATTTTTTTCTAAAAGATACTTAGATTACATAAAATGTTACAAAAAAAATGTAAGGGATTCCCATATGCCCCACTCCCCACACTTTCCACCTGAGCCTGTTTCTTAATTTGTCAAATATAGCAGTGCAAACTCATCTGCTCCTTTCCTTCTTCCATCTGGCTGATCCAGGCTCATGAAGGAAATCTCTACTATAGCTGGTGCCCTCAGTGATGATGACTCTCAAAGTGACTCCAAGGGGGATGAAAAGGTCATTATGATAAAGTCACTCAGCACATTACAGGTGCACACTGAATGTTTGTGGAAAGAATGTGGTCTCCTGTGAACGAACGCCTGGGTTCAGCTCCTCAACCTTCTCTGATCTGTAGTCACATTTGCTGTTTCCTCAGCTCTAGGTGCCTTGAGGCTCTGGAGTGTGTCTTGTTCTCTTTCGGATCCCCACTGTCTACCACAGAGTCTGGCACAGAGCAGGCAATCAACAAATATTTGTAAAATGACTGCAACACTCATTTCACACTGAGTACCCACTTCCTGGGATTTTTGTTTGCCTAGCATATATTCATCCAATCTCTTCAACTAGATCTTTAGCTCTCTGAGGTCAGGGAGATAAGGTCACACAAAGAATATAGCCAGATTTGACTTTGTGTTTCTAAGGTTTCTACTGGTCTCATTTCTACTTGGTACTACCGTTTCTGTGGGGGTACTAATTTATCGTTATAATATTCCGCATACATTACTTTATATTTTTAATGGGTGTCCAAAATAACAATCCAAAAATTATTTTAATTACACCTCTAAAATAAGAGCTATGCTAATAAAATAATGACAAACACTCTTTAAAGTAGAATGAAGGGGAGTGGATGTGGCTCAAGTGGTTGGGTGCCTGCCTCCCACATGGGAGGTCCTGGGTTCAGTTCCCCGTGCTCCTAAAGAAGACAAACAAACAATGAGCAGACAATGAACAAAAACAAAACGAGCAGGGGGCGGATGTGGCTCAAGCAGTTGGGCGGCCGCCTCCCAAATGGCAGGTCCTGGGTTTGGTTCCTGGTGCCTCCTAAAAAGAAAACAAACAGAAAAAGAGCAGACAACGAGTATAGACAATGCAAAAACAATGTGCAAACAGAGGGAGCCAATGGGGGTGGGGTGGGGTGGTAAAGAATGAAGTTAAAAGGCTTGCGGGCTCTTCCCCATGCCAAAGAATCTGCTTATCCTAAGGAGAAGATGACTGGAGCTTAAAATACATGTGGGGCTGGGGCTCATGTGGGCTGTGAGTGCTAGAGCCGAGATTCACATCTGGGCACCTGACTCTAGAGTCCACTTTTGACCACTGTGCCCTAGTGCTCATTTTCTCAGTGCCAGGCTGACATGGCTTCTAGTTCCTGCTCAGCACCACTCATTAGATGGCAAACCATCAGACACCAGAGGAGCTAGGTGCTAACAGCTGGAGGAAGTGGATGAATTGACAGGTTCCTGATGTTGGATGGAAGAGGACAGAAGTGAACGGCAAGGCACCCGTGCTCCCACCTTCCAGGAAGACGTGCTGTGACTTCATTTTTCTAGACTTTGGCCGCTGGGGCCCAGATATTATACACATACAGGAGGCAGACTAAAGGATATGACTTCCCAGGAGATGATATCAAGCACATTCACTAGCTGAGTGATCTTAGGCAAAAAAAATTCAATCTCTCTGATGCTCAGTTTCCTTCTCTGAAAAGAAGGTTGTACCTTAACCTTCATCTTTCTGCTCCTTATCTGAATCCACCATGACTCTTTAAAAACAGACAAATGAACATTAAAAGCACTTACAATGTCCTAGGAACTGTGCTGAACCCTCCAGTTTTTCATCTGATCTCCCAAAGCACTCTATGAGGTAGGGGATATGAATATCTGTTTTATGGATGTAGAATCTGAGGCTCAGAGCAGTCAGGCAACTTCCCTGTGGCCACACAGCTAAAAGGCAAAGCTGAGATTTGAACTCTAATCTTTTGGCTCTGGAGCTGATGCCGTTTACCACTATTCTAGGCTATCTCCCTCAGCAGATAAAGTCACTATTTTCTTGCTCCTCTTTTTATGAAATGTGAACAAACACCAATACTTTTACCCACGAGCAATGCTTGCTAAATCCCAAATGACCCCTCTTCTAAAAACAATTCACATGTATAATAACAATGAAATTAGATATTAAACTTTTCAAAAAGACCATTTCTTTCCACACCCTATCAGGTTTCTGATTTCAACACCATTTTTCACTTTCCCAGAAGCTACAGAGTAGACAACCATTCCCCCATCCTATCCTCTAGCCATTCTTATATAATAAATTATTCTCAATTTTATGATTTCAAAAAGGTTACTATTAAAGCCATACCTACTGATTCTCTCTTTTGACACAATATAACTTACTGGCAATAAATGTTCATAAACAGTTTGAGTGAAAAATCCATAAAGCCATTTCAGCTTTATTTTAAGTTCCATTTAATGTCCCTCAAAAATGATTTCATCAATGTGTTTCCATTAGTTGGTTCTCTGCCCAATAACTTAATTCCACAGCATCAATCAGGAACTTATACAGCATGTGACAGGATCTATCTAAAGTGTTTTGAATCATCATAAAGATTGGCTTAATGGCTCTTTTCCCTAGTAGCACAGGTAGGGGCTAAACTTGTCAAAAAAAATCTCAAATGCACTCCATTGTTGTAGTAACAAAAAAGGAGCCTCTCCTGTCA
>JAQZBX010113467.1:0-10102 GCA_029593785.1 Cabassous unicinctus
CTTGTTTATGACGGATTTATATTATGGTTTAAATTCTCAGAAATTGCATTATTCTTGAGCCATTGGTATCACTTGCCAAATTCAGGATTTGCTTTTATCCTTTCCAGGCTCAGCTTCAAAGGGAAAAAGAACAAGATCATATGATGCTACATGCAAAACTTGAAAAGCTTGATGTCTTAGAAAAAGAATGTTTTAGACTTACAACAACTCAGAAAACTGCTGAGGTAAGCTTCCACTTGTTTCTTTGAAGTGATGATGCCAAGAATAAATCTTTAGTGTTAAACATAATTGGCATTGTATGTGAATGTAGAGTAACTGTTATATTAAATTTATAAAACTTCATTTATGACTTTTATTAATTCAGATATGAATTCCTGTCTATAGAAATGGAAAGCTAATGTGTTCAGTCATGGCATGAATGAGCTTGCCTTTTGAATGTAAAATTGTAATTTTGGCTTCTTTTAAGATGGCAGAACATTTTCATTTGTCAGATAATTTGCCTAAAGTATATCAAAAAGTTTGACTTTTACCACTTGCAGGTAAGTTGAGCCTTCCTAGATGCCCTCCTGAAATTCTTCTCCTTTTCCCCCTCCCAGATCCTATCCATTTCACAATCCTTTCTTCAAGTTCTACTTCCTCTGTGAAGCCTTCCTTGAGTTCTCCAGCACTCAGGAAGCTCTCCCTTTGAACAAGTGCTGTACTCCTATTGTAAACCATACCACCAATATAAGATATAATACGTGTATAAAGCTGTATAGTGTATACATGGTCTGGGTCAGATCATATACTTTGTTCATTGTTTCAATATGTTGCTTGTTTCCCTAAGTATAACATAAGCTCTTAAAGTACAAGGACTATATCTTATATTTCTAATTTATCTTCCTACTCCCTAACTCCCCCACCAACCTTATCACATTCACATGATAGACATTTAATAGAAGGTTGATAGCTTGACTATTGTGATATGTCTGTGCTTTGAATGAAACATTGAGACCAAAAACTATAATCGTTTGACTTTTTAGACCTTCAGTACCACCATAAGTTTCATCATTATGGCTTTGTTGCTAGGAGTTAATAAAGCCTATGAGTGTATTACATTCTTGGCTTTCCCTTTGTTCTCACATGTAGTAGCAGGCAAAGAGCATAGGAAAAAAGCCAAGGAAAATCTTGGCATTTTTTGCCATTCCTTTTTCTTACTCTCTTCTTTAACTTGCCAAACTTTAAGAATTAAGACCTCTAGGTCTTTATTTCAAAAAGAACAAAGGATATTTCACTCTTTTTTTATACAATAATCCCAGTTTTTTATTCTTTTGTAGGACAAAATTAAATATTTAGAGGAAAAACTAAAGGAAGAAGAACATCAGCGTAAACTATTTCAAGACAAAGCTTCTGAGGTAAATAAAGCAGCACATAATCTATTATAGTAAACCTCATATTTTACTATACTTTTCATTAACTGTAGCCTGTATTAGAGACTCTAATTTCTGTTTCCTAGAATGTTAGTTTTGTCACTTTTTGCTATAATAATGAAGTTCTCAGTCAGTATATTAATATATTTGGATGCATTTCCAAGAGGTCTTTTGAAATTATAACATATGTATATTCAGTTGAAAGAACTACTGGAATTGATTGTTTTCCATTTGATTGGTAGATATACTAAAGAATGTATTCTCTTATAAATACAAAATGCTTGTAATTACCAATAGGCTCAGTGGCATTCGTTTAAAAAATAATGATTTGGGCTTTCTTTTCTTGCTAAAAAGGCATTTTTATATTTATAAAATGAGACCTGACCTCATTATAAAAGTTTTGGAGGAGCACATTACAAATCAATTTTGTGAGTTTTTTCTTTAATATTATAGCTTCAAACTGGAATTGAAATCAATAGAATTTTAATGTCTTCTGTTTCAAAACCAAAACACTCTAAGGAAATAAAGAAATCGTCAAAGGTAGGCATATAAGACTTTTCCCCAAATAACACTTAATCCTTATTTGCTAATATTTTTTCACCCTTTTAATGTTTATACCTACCTATTTCCACCAAAGATTTAAAGAGATCTATAATAAAAGATATGCAATAATGGCATTAAATGGGAATAAAAGCATGACTTAAGTAATGATGGTTTTGTGTGTGAGGACAGAAAATTCCATAAAACCTAGGTTAAAGAGAGTTACAGCAATTGAGCACAAAACCTAGCTCTGAGATTGTTTGACAAGCAAATCAAAAGGAGCATGTAATGGGCTGTCTCACTGTCTTTCTTGAAATAACAGGAAGCATTCAAATTTTTCTAGAAAGACAAACTTTTTCCTAGTATTAATCTCTTAAAGAGAAATTTATCTTGTTACTTTATTAAAAAGCCATTAAAAAGCACAATATTGGCTGACTTAAATAGCAGTTTTATATAATACCTGTACAATAAAAAACAAGGAAATGATATTAAATTATAGGTTATACAGTCATTTCTATAAGAAATTTATTATTATTATTATTATTTATTCTTTCTATGCTCAGATCTAAAAATTAGGATAATTTGGGGAGTCATTACTTTATAGATTGATCACTATTTTGTTTAAATGACTTGACGTTTTAGATTTATATTCAGCCGTCTTAATTATGTAATGCTAAGAAGAAAAATTTAAATCCCTTTTAATCTTATGATTCTGCAATTATAGTTTAATGACCAACATGATGCATGTAGTGAATGTTTCTGTGTACTAGTCACTGTGGGAGCCAGGAATACTATTTGAGAATTCTGACCACTGCCATAGGCCACATTGTGTGTACTATAATGGAGAGACCATTATATTTAACTTTGGCTATTTTTTTATTACTCAAATAAGAATTACTGTTCACTACTCTGACTGTATTTTTCATAATTTTTTTCTTTAAAGAATTTACAAACTACAATAATGAAAAATATTTTCCCAATTAAACTTTGTTGTTTTTGCTTATTTCCTTCCTTACATATTAATTTTGTGTCTTATTTGTGCAGTGGGATTAGAAGCTGCAAAGCCAAATAGAAAGTCACTGTAGATAATCTGCTAGTAGAAAAAATATTGGCCTATTTTTATATTTAGGTTGCGTGGTATCCTTGTCTGCAGAGTTAATGGAATTTTAGTTTTAATTTACCAATTCATTGTAAAAATAGTGAAGGTGCAGGGGTAAGTAAGGTAAAAGAACATATATTCATGTGTTTATTTGCCATCTGTATGTCTTTTTCAGGGAAATGTCTATGTCTTTTTTCTTTTTTAACTTAGATTGTTTGGTTTTTTATTATTGAGTTTTGGGAGTTCTTTCTATCATAAATGCCTTTTGAAATGATTTTTTGTCTACCTTTTTCCTTTCCAATCCTTAGAAAACTAAATGTTTAAAGAGAGGACAACCTCAGCAAATTTATTCTAAGTTTGGAGCACTGCCTTTTGTGGCTGGGAAGGTGAGGGGGAAAAATGAAGATACTTGTTCAAAAACACTCCTGCTATATTGTAAGTGCTTTTGAAATACCATCCATCTTTTGAAATTGTTCTCAGCTGTTTCTTTTCCCCTTAAGTCTGCCAGTGCAAGCCATTCTGTGAATGCAAATATGCAAAACTTCCTGCAGATGATGCAACATTGTGACCAACGTATCCTTCAGAAGAATTCTGAAGTGACTGAACCTAGATGTCTGTACAGGCCTAGTAGAAGACCTTCTCAAAGTAAAGCTGTACACCCTGACTCAGAAAAGTCCATTTCCATTTGTGATAATTTGTCTGAACTTTTGATGGCAATGCAAGATGAGCTGGATCAAATGAATATGTAAGTATTTTTACTCTTTATCAAGGAAAAATAATAAGATATTTAAAGGCCTTTGTTTAGTGCTTAGTCTTAAAATCAGTGCCCCTTTTTATTCTTAAAGGCCTTATTTAGCCATTTGGATTTATTTTATTTTACTTTAATAGCAAACTTACAGGAACATCACAGAAGACAGACAACATTAAAAACATGTACTTGCATGTAGGACAAGTCAGTTAGAAAAGTATAGTGAATGGATGGAATCTACTGTATGATAAAAATGCTACCTGCACCATTTCATTGCCATCAATAAATTTACTTGTTTTAAAAAAATCCAAATGCTGGCATTGTCCAGAAAATTTTAGCAGGTTTATTTATAATTGTTATAAAGTTAAACTGTTGAAACTTGTTCACTGAAACATTTTAACTTGCATTAATGCTTTATATCCCTACATTTATATTAAAAATTCACACATATATTAAAAATGAAAATGGAAAAATGGCCAAAACCTGATTTCTCTCCCCTGTTTTTCCATTCATAGTCATGTATTTAGGTACCCTTTGACCCTATGGAAAAAATTATCTAAAGTTCAGAATTACCAATTACAGGAAGAAGAGAAAAAAAAATTTTTTTGAGAATGAAATGTTTCCTATCATAGTGGGTTCTTAAGCACATTCTCCTCATATGTAGCATGCTAGCTGGATGTCTTTTGACATAGTTGTTATACGTTTGGCATAGATAGCACACAGGTTTGTGTCTTCAAAAAAGTCAATCAGATAGGCCCCACTTGCCTCCTGCAAAGCACCAATAGCTGTGCTCTGGACGCGCAGATCTGTTTTGAAGTCCTGAGCAATGACTTGCACCAGATGCTGGAAAGGAAGTTTGCAAATCACAAGTTCATTGGACTTCTGATAACGTCTGATTTCATGGAGTGCCACAGTACCAGGCCTGTAACAATGAGTTTCTTTACCCCTCCAGTAGAGGGCACACTCTTGTGAGCAGCTTTTGTAGGCACTTGCTTCCTGGGTGATTTATTGCCAGTCAATTTGCAGGCAGTCTGCTTTGTACAAGCCATGGTATAGAGAACTCCTTACTTACCCCCTTCAGTTGGAGCTTTGAGTGAGAGGCAGCGCTGGCACTGGAGACTGGTGGTAGCTACCTGGATTTATTTTATGTTGAACTGCAGATTTGTTGTCCTTGATTTTTCATTGCATTTATTGGTACTATTTTAAATTTCAACTGTTTGTAATTACTACTTTTCCAGTCTAAAGAGTTTCTGTATTCCCAAGATCCATACTGATAGATATTACTTTCATTCTAACAAATAGGGTCTGGGGAATCTTAGTTATAAGTCACTGAAGCTTTTATAAGAAAGGTTCCCTTGTGTTTTTAATAATCTCTTAGTTAAATGAATGATTTCATTAGATAAGTAGCTTTACAATTCCATGTTTTAGACTCTGGCTGGTCTGCATTATGAGTTTTGAAGCATCCATAGTAAACATGATGCTGTATGGGATACATATTTTATGCCCCAAGTTTGAATACTCAACAGCAACTCTAGGACATTTGTGATTTGGTCAGCTAGTTGAAGTAGGACCTCTGTAGAAGGGATAACTAGTTCTGCTACTACTTTTGACAGTATTTCATTGAGTAGGCTAAAACTAAATCCAGAATTTATCAAGCAAATACTTCTACAGTTGGAATTCTCTATGTGAACAAGTCCCCTCAGAATTAAGGGGGCGGGGGATCCAAGGTGGCAGAGTAGGTAGTGGCAGGCTGCACTCTTCCTCTGGCAACTGTGGAAGTTGAACACGACAACTACATAGATACAGAATAACTGGAAGTAAGTGTCAAAGTGGACCCTTAACACAAAAACAAACAAACAAAAATCTGAACTAGAATGAGAAACACTGAATAAGCCCATCAAGATAAACAGATGCCTAGACTTCAGCAGTGAATTACAAACCATACTAAGAAACAGGAAGACTTGGCCCAGTCTAATGAACAAACTAAAAGGCAGGAGAAGACAGAACGTGGAACAACTAATCAAGGATGTCCAAACAAACATCCTTAATCAACTCAATGAAGTGAAGGAAGAGATAAAAGATGTTAGGACACTGAGGGAACATACGGAAGAAATTGCAAACATACATAAAAATTTACCAGATCTTATTGTGATGAAAGGCACAATGCAAGAAATTAAAACTACACTAGAAGTAAAAGAAAAAAACAACTAAAAACAAAAGAAGAAATAACCAAAAAGATAAAATAAACTAGAAGCACACAACAGCAGATTTGAATAGGCAGAGGAAAGAATTAGTGACGTTGAAGATAGGACACCTGAAATCACAAGGATAGTAGAACAGATAGACCAAAAAATGGAAAAAATTCAGGGACTCAGGGAATTGAATGACAACATGAAACACACAAACATATGCATTATAGGAATCCCAGAGGGAGAAGAGAAGGGAAAGGAGGTAGAAGGAATGTTTGAGGAAATAATGGCTGAAAATTTCCCAGCTCTTATGAGGAACATGGATGTACATATCCAAGAAGCACAGTGCACTCCAAACAGAATAAATCCTAGCAGGCCTTTGCTGAGACACATGCTTATCAGAATGTCAAACAGTCAAGACAAAGAGAATCCTGAAAGCAGCAAGAGAAAAGAGATCCATCACCTATAAAGGAAGCTCAATAAGATTAAGTGCTGATTTATCATCTGAAACCGTGGAGATGAATAGGCAGTGGTATGACATAGTTAAGATGCTAAAAGAAAAAAACTGCCAGTCAAGAACTCTGTATCCAGCAAAACTGGCATTCAGAAATGAGGGAGAGTTCAAAATATTCATGGATAAACAGAAATTGAGAGTGTTTGTCAACAAGAGTCCCGCCCTTCAAGAAATACTAAAGGGAATTCTGCAGTTTAAAGGAAAAAACAAGAGACAGGGTTGGAGTAGAGTGTAAAAGGAAGATTATTAGTAAGAGTAACTAAAAGGATAAAAAGAAAAATAATTTAAAATGACATATATAAACCAAAAGAAAAATGACTACTGCTTTTACAGTAATAACAATGAATGTTAATGGATTAAACTCTACAATCAAAAGACACAGATTGACAGTATGGATAAGGATATGTGACCATCTATATGCTGTCTACAAGAAACTCACTGTAGACCCAGAAACACAAATAAGTTGCAAGTGAAAGCTTGGAAAACGATTTTACACAAAACAGTAACCAAAAAAAAAGACAGGAATAGTTATACTAATATCGGACATAATAGATTTTAAATGCAAACTCATTGTAAGAGACAAAGAAGGACACTATATATTTAAAAAGGGGTAATCTACCAAGAAGAAATAACAATCACAAATATTTATGCACCTAAACAGGGTGCCCCAAAATACATGAGGCAAACACTGGCAAAACTAAGGGGAGAAATAATTGCCAATACACTTATAGTGGGGCACTAAAGTACACCATTATCGCCATTAGAACACCTCAAAAGAGGGTCAGTAAAGAAACAGAGACCTTGAATAATACTTTAGAAGAGCTAGACCTAATAGACATATACAGAATATTACACTCAAATGCAGCAGGATATACATTCTTCCTGAGTTCTTGGATCATTCTCCAGGATAGACCACATGCTGGGTCACAAAACAAGACTCAGCGAGGAAACAAATGTGGCTCAAGTAGTTGAGCGCCCGTATCCCACATGGTAGGTCCCAGGTTTGGTTCCCAGTGCCTCGTAAAGAAGACCAAAAAAGCAGACAATGAGCAAAGAAAAATAACGAGCAAAAACAAATGAGCAGGGAGCAGATGTGGCTCAAGCAGTTGGACACCCACCTCCCACATGGGAGGTCCCAGGTTCAGTTCCCGGTGCCTCCTAAGGGAAAAAAAAAAAAAAAAAAAAACCACTCAGTAAATTTAGAAAGAATGAAATTATACAAAGCAATTTCTCTGACCACAATGGAATGAAGCTCAAAATTAATAAGGGGTTGAGAAACAAAATAGGCAGAAATATATGGAAGTTAAACAATATACTCTTAACCAACCAGTGGGTCAAGGAAGAAGTTGCAAGAGAAATCAGTAACTACCTCGAGGCAAATGAAAATGAGAACACAACATATCAAAACTTATGGGATGCAGCTAAAGCAGTAGTGAGAGGAAATTTATATAGCCCTAAATGCCTACATTAAAAAAGAAGAAAGAGCTAAAATCAAAGACCTAAATGCACACCTGGAGGAACTAGAAAAAAAACAGCAAACTAATCCCAAAGCAAGAAGAAGGAAGGAATTAACTAAAAATTAGAGCAGTATTAAATGAAATGGAGAATTAAAAAAACAGAAAATTTAACAAAACTAAGAGATGCTTCTTTGAGAAGATTAATAAAATTGACAAACCCTTTTTTTCTTGGTTAGCTAGACTAACAGGAAAAAAGAAAGAAGATGCAAATAAAATCAGAAATGAGAGAAGAGCTATCACCACTGATCCCACAGAAATAGAGTATCATAAGAGGATACTTTGAAATATTGTATGCTAATAAGGTAGACAAATTAGATGAATTGGATGAATTTCTAGAAACTCACGAGCAACGTATATTGACGAAAGAAAAAATAGAAGAACTCAACAGACCAATTACAAGTAGTAAGATTGAATTAGTCATCAAAAACATCCCAACCAGAGGCCTGCTGTCTTCTCAAATAGAGGGGTGGGAGTCTCTTGAGAGCATAGGCGGTGCCCAGTAGGGGAGGACAGACCAGTGTGTCAAGCCCTCAGTGTTGTTGCAAGTAACTATGAATCTGGTTGGTCCTGCAAAGAGTGAAGCCTGGTGGTTGCCGTGGGTCCTGAGGGGAGGGGGGTAGGAATAGAATAGACGGAACAGGCAGCGTTTTGAGGGCGACAGAAGTGTTCTACATGATCTTGCAATGATTCATCAAAATTTATAAAAGTGTATGGTCCAAAATGTAAACAATTATGTAAACCATTGACCATGTTTGGTAGGTATGTTTCAATATTTGTACATCAGTTGTAATAAATGTACCATCCACATATAAAATGTTATTAATAGAGAAAGGGAGAAAAGGGGGAGGATGTTGGATATATGGTTGTCCCCTATATTCTGTACGTGACTTTGCTGTGACCTAAAACTTCTTTGAAGACAAAATGAAAAAATGTAAGATATTGGGGGAATAAATGGAAGAAAATGCCACTGTACATACAGGACAACAGATCTTACAGTGATAGAAGTCAAAATGTCAAAAAAAAAAATTTTATTATTTTTTCATTATTTTTTATTATCCCAAACTTTTTTTATTTTTTTATTTTCTTGTATTTTATTTCTTATTTTTAAAACTATTGTTATTATTTCATTTTCTTATTAATTGTATTTGGCTATTTTATTTGCTTCATTTTTTAAGAGGTTTTGGATCACAGAAGTTTACAACTGTGGTAGGAGAGGACCATTTGTGTGGGTTATCAGTGATGGGGATACATGGGAGGAGGTTATGTGGGCATACATATAAGGTATATAAATGTGTTCATATGTTCATGGGGCATTGTCACGGTGGGTGGAGCTTCAAATAATAACTGAAAGAATATTGAATTCCCATCCTGGGGAGCTCTGCCACATTCTCTAACGGAACAGCAAGAATCCCCCAAGTACAGAGTCAATGGCTAGTGAAGGAGGGTGGTCCATTGATGGGACCTTGCTATTGATGACCATGCTTATGAACCTTTACTCTTAAAACTTAGCCTAGTATTATAGGGTACCTAAGCGTTACCTCCTGAGAGCCTCCTTGTTGCTCAAATGTGGCCTCTCTCTAAGCCAAACTCAGCATATAATACAATAACTTCCCCCCAGCATGGGACATGACTCCCAGGGATGAGCCTCCCTGGCACTGAAGGATTACTACCAAGTATCAACTAGCAGTGCAACTGGAAAAAGACCTTGACCAAAAGGGGGAAAAGGTAAAGACAAATGAGTTTATATGGCTGAGACTTCAAAGTGAGTCGGAAGGTCATTCCAGAGGTTATGCTTAAGCACGTCTCAGCAGGATCTCATTGACTCCCAAATTAGACACTGCCCCAAATAGTGGGGCTCCTGAGGGCTCTGGAGACATGCAGACACCATGGTCAGGGCAGATCGATCATGAATTTGGTGCCTTGCCAGTGGGCCCTACTTAGGAGTTTGTGTTCCGCAGTGTGACAGAATTGAACTCAGTTGTGGTTTCCCTACACATGGCTCTTCTGTGCCTTCTATTTGAGCCTATAGTTGGTGCTGGAGTTGGTAAGTGTACGTCCAAGAGACTTGAATCTTTGGACTGTCCAT
>JAQZBX010113468.1:0-10106 GCA_029593785.1 Cabassous unicinctus
TACCTTTTTATGTCACAAGAAATATTGTAACAGTTTTTCCCAGCTCTGTAATCTTCCTCTGTCATTTTTGCAGGCTTTTAGTCTCTAACTCCAAATACATTAAGGAGAAGAAAAATAAAGTGAAATCTCTGGAATCAAATAAAGTTATCTGTGACTTTTTTTTTTTTAACTAGTTGGGCAGCCAGCATGCTTTTACCCTAACATTCATTTCTTTCTTCCTATAAACCTCCTCTACCCCTAGGGGAACAGGTTAGGACCTAGTGGTGGGAGATCTTGGTCTGATCACTGCATGGCCCCTCACTAGTTGGGAAGACCTAAACAAGCCACCCACCCTCTCTGAGCCCAGGCAATGTACCTACTTCAAAGTATTGTTGGCAAATTAAAGCACATAGAGCATTCAGCCCAGTGTCTGGCACATAGTATGTGCTCAATAAATGCCAATATGTAAACAAAAATCTCTCCCGAGCTGTTTTCAATGGGCTTCTTAGTCTACACAAATACAAGCAAAAAAAAAAAAAAAAGGAAATTTGGCCCCTGTAACCAAGAAGCCTGGAATCTGATTGAGATGGTTCGGTGGAAGTATTTACCCATTTGTTGGCTCAATCAATACGTGCTAAGAACTGGCAGAGTCCTCAGGCACTTAGTCATGTGAGGACAGTTAGGGACATGGGCGAAAAGCACTGGGCAGCAATGCACACTAGCGAGAACTCCCTCCATGGCAGATATATCTCAGCTTGACACCTGGCTGTATGACTGCTTCTCTGAGCCTTGGTGTTCTCATCCATGGCATGGAAATAGCAAGTTCCTACAACCTCATTGTGAGGGTTAACTGAGGTGACTCACATAGAATGTGGAGAAAAGAGTTCAGCAAATAGTAGCCTCCATCCTCCCACATCCAGTCTTTAGAACAAGTATATGTTATGTGAAATTGCACAAATGTAAGGATTACCATGGACAAGGCACTTGAGTACAATGGTAAGAGGAGGGGACGGCAGAGTCAGAATGACTGGATTCAAAGCCTGGCTACCCCTCTTACCCATGGGAGACCTTGGGCAAATTACTTAACCCAAGTGGCCAAGCCTCAGTGTCCACATCTGTGAAACAGGCATAGTAGTAGTAATCCCTTTCCCCTGGGATAGCTGCAGGAATTAAAAGAGATCTAGTACATAAAGTGTTCAGCATGATGCCTCACTCATTGCAAGTACACAGTAAATGTCAGCTGTTAGTTTTATTACTAAACCAAAGTAAATGCTATCCCTGGTCTTGGTCAGTTATAAAGGAATGATCTGGTCTCAAATCCCAGGTTTGCCAGCCTCAGTTTCCTCATCAGTAAAATGGGAATGGAAACTTCTACCATGCAGCACTGTTGCAAGGGTTGGAGGCATATCGTGCCTGCCAGACAGGAGAAGGCACTCTGTGCAAACCCCCAAATGTATCAGTATGATCTTAAACAAGCCACCTCAGTGCTCTTAGACTCACTTTCCTACTTGGAAAAATGAGGACGTTAGATGTTCTCCAGGTGACAGTCTGATGAAAATGAACATCCGTGAGACACATTGGGACAAGGCTCAGGCTGACAGTGCCACTTCTCAGCGCTCCTCTCCTGTCAGCTGGATACATACAGTCGAGTCATCTGGCCCCAATTAGCTTTCACACTTCCAGGGCCCAAGTTCAGGAGATGCTGTCTCCGTGCCTGGGAAGAGAGTTATGACCCTTGTATGTGAAAGCCATTACTCTGGGCAACAGCCCACAAAGTCTGTGTGGTCCGTATTTTATGTGTGTGTCTGGTGGGGGAGGGCTCACTAGTCAAATTTACACTGGACCTCCAAAAGCAGGAAGCAGCCCTGACCCCTGGTTTATAAATATCCCTGAGAAACCGGCCCAGCCAGCTGCCCACGGGAAGAAAGAGAATCATGGCACACCAGCCAGACTCCCCTGGCCTGGATTCCAAATTCTTGTCTTGAGAGGCAACTGTGAACCAAGAAAAATGAGAAGGTTAGGGGTTGTGGGTGGAGGCTCACCAAAGGAAACTTCCCAATTTGCCTAACCTTTCCACTGTGTTAATCCTACAGGCTACACTCAGTCCCACCTCCAGCCTGATCTTCTGGTCTAGTATGTCCTCACCCTCCCTCTTCTCTGCATCCTCATCCTTGGGTACCCTTGATCCACCCAACTTCCAGAAATTCTACTTCTTCCGTGAAGTCTTTGTCGAAAACTAGCAATTACCAACTATTTTCATTTGAACCTTTTCATTATATATTATCTCTCTTATGCCTCGCTGCAATGCTGTGATACAGGTAGAATTATCCCCCATTTCAACAAGGAGAGAAACCAAGGTTTTCCAGCTAATTGCCTTGCCCAAAATCATGCAGGGATGGTCTCCAACCTATACAAATAGTCCTTTTTTTGTCACATTGTGACTGCTCCATCTGTACTACCACTTCTTTCTTTTTTAAATTGTTTGCATTCACAATATAATCATTACCGTCCATCACTTGATTATGCCCAAGCTGGAATTATTTCCTAAGAGTTTGGTGAGTGTGAGCATGTTGAGGGTGAGGATCATGTCCTCTCTATCACCCATCCGTCCTCCAGGCCACCCAGCCGGGTGCTAGACCTTTCAGCAGTAGCAGTCAGCAGCTGCATTGGTCTGCTCAGCTCGGCACCCTTTCCCCTCTGATTCCAGGAAACTGATCCTCTTTCACCTGAGTCATATGGCTGGGGTTGGGGCTGCCACTCCTAGTTCCTGGAAACTTTTGTAAGAGTGGGCACACGTGAACCCAGAGAAGCCAGTCAGAGCCCTTCCCCGAGTGTGTGGCTGGAGCCTGCATGTCGCAGCTGTAGTGGAGCAGAGACTGTCAGAACTCACCCAGACCGGGGGGCTCCTCTTTCCCAGCACTCGCTAATAAACTACATTTCTCACCTTCTCTTGCTTCTCAACGGGGCCATGTGACTGTTTATCACCAATAGAATGTGAGAGAAAGTGATATGTGTGTCACCATCTAGCCCAGTAAAGGATGGGTGTGTCTTCACCATTATCTGTTTCTCCGGGTGAATGGGCCTAGAAAAGAGCAGAACCAAAAAAACAGAGGGAGTCTGGGTCCCTGGATAACTGCATGGAGCAGAGCGACCCCCATCATATATTGGACTGTGGCTTGAGCAAGAAATAAACTTTGGTTGTGCTAAGCCTCAGAAATTTGGGGATTGTTTCCATTGCAGGGAAGTACCCAGATCAATCAAATATGCAAAAAGGAAAATTCTTTCTCTGTCTCTCTCAGACTTATATAAAGGAATACCAGGCAAACATGTTAGGGGCAGATAATGGAAGGACTTGTTGGCCATTGTTTGTCAGTATTCACAGAGCCAGTAATGAAGCTCAAGGAGTAATTTTTTAGAAGCATTTTTATAAAGAAGGAAAACCAACAGTCATTATGGTTAAAGTAATAACTACAATATATTGTGCACTACTATGTACCAAATACTGTATGCCAGCACTTCATTAACACCGTCTCGTCTCCTCCTACTGAAAACCACATTCACCATTTTAAAGATAAAGAAACTAGTTCCCATGTCACGCAGCAGTTAAGCGGAACAATCAGGAGTCAGACCCAAACCTGCCTGCCTCCAAAGCTTAAGTTATTTTTGTTATACCGCGTCACCTGTTAAAACGAATTTGGCCCAATGTATTTTATACAGTTTTTAAATTTTTTTCAATAGTAGCTACATCTTACTTTTATAATAGTAAAAAAACACACTTACGCATGCATAAATTTTTTTAAAAATTAACGTGGCCACAGAGGAGGAAGAAGGATCCAGAAGTACAGGCACCATGGGGTTTGTTAGCTATGCAATCCTTGGAAGAAATCCTCTCTTGAACAAGTAAATTGTCATCCAGCCCAAGAAAAATGACAGTAGCTTTTATTGAGCTTTCCTATCATTCTAGGAAAACGAAGCTTTCAAATAAGTCTAGTGATTGCTGATTTGTAAACTGTGCCTGTATAAACTCTGATTCCTTCATTCATGGATCAGGTTGGGTTTGGGTAGCCAGGTTGAGTTTCTTGTTGCATTATCTAAAAGGAGCCCTCTCTCCTGCTATCCATAGCCTCTTCTCCCAGCCCCCTCTGTTTCTTCTCTGCATCTCTTTATGTCTTCCTGGTTTCCCATTTCTTAATGATGTTTTAACGAGATGCCAGTTATACATGCAAATTGGGAAGAGGCGACTTTGAGAGATTGCTACCTGGTGGTAAATTTATTAAAATCAAGGCGGTTTTAATAACTTCCTTGCATATGCATCTGCCTCCATGTCTGTAATATTAGTTTGTTTTTTTTTAAATCATCTTATTAGAGCAAGTGTGTTAGGGAAGTTTAAGGTGAAGTTACAAGAAAGAAATCTAATTCTTTCATGAGTGCTAGTCTTGTTCCCCAAAACACATTGAATTGGGAGTAAGCTCTTTCTCTTCTACCCTTTTGGACTTTATCCAGCTTGCTCTTACTATTTCTCCCAACACTTGCAACCACTCCCTCCATTCTTCTTCTTCTTTATCATCATCATCATCATCACCATCATGGCTGTCATTTATTAAGCATGTAATTCAAGATCACATAGCTAGAAAGTGATAGAAACAGATTTCAAATTCAAATTGTTCAGGAAAAGGCCCTGCTGTACTCTTTCCTTTCTCAACACTTTCTTTTCCTTTGCCTTTGCTGATGCCCTGCCATCCTGATCTCCTTTTATCTCCTCTCTCCATTTCTCAGTCTCCTTCGCAGGCAGCTTTTCCTCTTATTCTCGTTCCCTCCCACCTGCAGCCTTCTCTTCTTTTTCAACAATGTCACTTCCCAGTCTGACCACCCTCATTTATGATCATGATGACTTCAGCCACCGTTGTATGTCGATGGCTTCTACATCAAGCTCTCTCCTGACCTTTGAACTCTGACACATCCTACCACCCCTAAGCCATCTCCACTGGGTGACACACAAGATCCTCACAAGTCCAAAGCCAAGTTCACCACACGTCTCCCCAAAACTCCCCATCGCCCCATGTTTGCAATCTAAATAAAAGGCACAGATCAGAAAGCCAAGCTTTTTCCCATCCTGATATTTCTTACCATGAGAAGGAAGCCCAGTAGGTATACTTTCCTGCCCTCTCTTCAGCCCTCAGGCACTTCTTTCCTGGGGCACAGATGCTTTTCTCTCCTATCTCTTGAAAGCAACCTGCCTCCGAGAGTAACATGCCCCATTGCTTCCGTTGCTAGGAAGTAGGGAGATCTTACTAATTCTAAAGCGTTCAGTATTAGGAAACACACTCCTGAGATGCAAGCCACATCGTCCAGGTTCAGTTTCATAGGAAACAGTATCTTTGTTTCTACATGCATACTCCTTGTTGTATTTCCCATATCGTGAAAACTTCAGGCAGAAAGGGAGGAGCTCCTTAAATCCCCATGAACAGGAAGCCACCCCTCCTGTCCCCTCCCCTCCCATCAAATGGATCAGTGAATCTCATTGAGCTGAACTCAGCAATAGTCTTGAGTCCTTCCCCATTTCTCTACGTCCATCTCGACTGCTCCTAATCTCTCACCTGGTGTGTTGGGGCAGCATCCCTCTAGTCTCTCTGAGCTCACCCTCCATCTCACCCAGAGTGATCCTTCCCAAGCAGAGCCGTGGCCATGACTGCTGCTGTCTGGGGTGAAGCCTGAACCCCCAGCGGTGCCCTGCAAGGCCCTGCATGATTTAGCCTCCGCCAACCTCTCTCCACCTGCACCCCAAACTGCTCTCCAAGCTCCCTGCATTCAATCCCAATAACATGCCATGTTGTCTCTTAGAGAAAAAAAAATAAAAGTTTGAAGAAGTTCAGAATGGAGTTATTTGACTTAAATACTTTTGTGTGAACTCTGTCTTTCCCTCTTGCACTCCTAGAACAATGCCCTGCATATATTAGGCGCTCACTGAAACTTTGTTAAATAAAGATAGTTTCATTGGGAAGACTACTGAATTCAGAGTTACATGTATTTAAGTCAAACCTCAGTTTTGTTGATTGCTAGCTCTTTAATCCTGAGAAGTTTCCTCATCTGTAGAATGGGAGTTATATTACCTACCTGACAGGGTCTTGATAAAGATTGGTCAAGACACAGTACATGAAAGCATCTTATAAGCTAATTCCATATGCCTCCATCTCTGGGGTCTTCTAGACCAACTCACATTGGTTGTTGATGCAAAAGATTCAGACATTTCAATCTGAGCTTAAACATCAGAACTCATATTCCTAAAGAACTTCTTTCACTTGGGAAAAAAAACAGGCCTATCATCCTCTATAATTTGAATCATGGGGGAAGCATGAAGAGAATCAATTTTTATATGAAAATTGCCTTCGAAGCTGCTGCCGCTTTGTTCTCAATCAGGAGTTTATAATGATGCAACACGACTTCTGTTTGTGTACTTGATTTGGTGCTGGTGTGTGTATGGGCTGCATATATTAGATTTTTATGGTATTTTTTATGTTTGCAAACAGCATTCTTTAACCTGAAATATCTTTTAGTTTAAATGCCAGCCATTAAATACACAAAATAGCCAATCAATTTTTTTTTTGTATGTACGGTCAATTCTTGGTTTTGTGTGAATACTAAGAGTAGTCAGAGAAAAATCAAAGAATAACAAAGAGAATCAGATCTGGGGGGGTGCGGATGGCTTTAAAGAACATCTCCAGTCCAGCCCCTTCATTTTACAGATGGGAAATTGAGGCCCAGAGAGGGAAAGGGGCTTACCCAAGATCACACAGCCACTGAGAGAGACAGAACCTGGATGAAAATCCAGGCCTCCTACTTTCTTTCCCCCACCCTCATCTGCAATGTCCCCTTATTCCCCAGAGATATAACTGACAGGGTTCCATATGGGTTAGAGACACCACAGTGCTTGTTGTTGACTTAGAAGTACAAGTAAGGAGGTTTGAAGGAGGCAGCCACCATGCCTGTGGGACCAGGAACCCACAAAGATAAAACATCTTTGTTTTATCTTGAGAGAATTTACAGGCAATTGATAGCCTTATATTTAAGTACAGGAACATGGTCCCATCCAAAAGAGAGATGGAAAGTGAATCTTTTCTTTATCTGTGGCTTTGGATTATTCTAACCTTCCCATCCTCATAATGAAGCTCATAAAGCATAGGTTTGGAGTCAGACAGCTCTACGTTCAAACCCAGCTCTAGGACTGTAAGCAAATGGCTTCATGTCTCTGAGCTGCAGAGTCCCTGTCTTTATCAGGAGGTGTCTTACAGACACTTCCAGAGGGTATCTGTAAGAATTAAATGAGAACATGTATATAAAGAGTCTTGCTTAGTAGACAGCTAAGAATAAAAGCACGATAAATGTTAGCTGCCCTTTCTGGATGCCTCCCCCCACTTTATACAGTTTGGAAAAGAAAGTTCTTTGTACATTATAAAGAACTATGCCACAAAGAAGTGAACGGCAGAATGAGGACAATAGCTCCCAGCAAGCATGGCGCTGGCAATGGACCACCGCACCCATAATATCCTGCAACTGCTCCCTCTATTCCTTCCTTGTGTTAAAAAAAATCTAATTCCATTTATTGCTCAACTTTTCCCATGAGAACACATCTTTAATTTAATCATGTAAATCAATGGGAAAATCTAATTCACTTTAGAGAAATCTGCTTCAAGGCCAGCCTTATGGGAATGAATTTGTTCCTTAAAGTGTATCTGTAACAAGTGACGTGTGTCTTTATCACAGTTACAAAGAGATATAAATTAATCCCTAGCCCATTTTAGGAAATAGAGAGTTGATTAAATAAATGGTGGCTCTAGTGATCCAAATGGCCATTTTTAAACATCTCAGACACTGATTTTCATGCTAAATTTTAGCTTTCTAAAAGTGTAGATTCAGTTTGATTATTTAATATTCAATTTGTCTGATGTTCACTGCATAGTTCCAAATATGTAATTTATTAGTGGTCTTCTTTTGATTTTTCTAATGCATGTTCCCAAGTCTCTCTGGCTTTGGTTTTAGAGTGCACCCAGGACAGAGAAATGATTGCTCACTTCCATCCCTGAGTGCTTCACTTTGCAGGTGAGCAATCATTTTCTTCCAAGGGCTACTATCACCTGCCCAGCCTAGGGCTTTATTATATGGATCAACTAAGAGAATGGATGTGAAAGGGACTAGTGACATATACATATTATTATTATGCCCAGAGGTTATGGACAGGCAAATAAATGATTAATTCCAGCCCATATACTTCTATCAAGGGCCTTTTGCGTGCCAGGCACTCTAGAAGTGGAGAACCTGGAATCACTAAGACGCTTCCTTAGCCTTAAGGAGCTCATCATCACTGCAGCAGACAGCCAAGTAAACAGATGCTTACAACCCAGCATGATAGTGGGAGCCCAGAGGATGCACCCTTGACCCACACTTGGAACCAACGAAGCCTTCTTGGAGGAATTGAAGTTTAAAGGTCAAGTAGGAGTTAGCCAGTCAGGGGAGAGGGGTAATAGTGTTCATTTTGCAGTTAAATGCAACATATTTGATTGTCTAATGCAGCTATGATAAACTTGGCCCTGAGGAATACAAGGAAAGCAAAATAGACATTTCCCCCTGCTGTGTCAGTCTGGGGTCCCATCAGGTAAAAGGGTCCACTACAATATGATAGAAATAAAGGGTTTACTATGGGAACTAGGGCTTGTACACAGGTGGAAGGGACTTAGGGAGAGAAGATCTAGAAGGAGGAGCTGGATGATCAGAGGCGTGGTCACTGAAGAGTTCAGCCCCAAATGCTGGATCAGGCAGAAAAAGCCAGAGATCACCGGGAATTCCAGGAAGCCACCACATCCAGCCACCAAAGTGAGATCACAAAGTGGGAACTTGAGAGAGTGTGTAAGCCTCTGCACATGACCACCAGGGCCTCTTGAGAATAATGGCTCTGCCTTCATCTAAAAACTCCTACAAGCTCTTCTCATTGACACACTTGAACCCAGAACCCTCCTAGAAGGAGATTCTGGGAAGCAAAGTTCCCAGCTTTGGACGGGAATGGTGGTGGTGCCGAGGTGACAACAGACAGCCCTGCACTGGCCTCGAGGAGTTTTCAATGGAAAGGAGAGCACAGAATGCGGGGCGTGGTCCACCGTGGCAGGTGCAAGAAGGCTTCCCCTGGCAACTCACAACTGAGATGGGGTAAGATGAGTGAGGTGGTGATGAAAACAGGCTCTAAACATTCTGCCATCTTTTCTCTCTTACATTGACTTCCACCACACGTGGCCCTTCTTCCTTCTATCATAGTACAAGGAAAGATCTTTCAAATTCTTCCCACCAGCCTCAGGAAAGTCTTATTGCTCTGGCGGCAAAGGGCTAACCCAGCCTACAGAAATAGTATGACCTGGGAGTCATAAATAAAAGCACCGAGTCAAATCGGAGTTCGGTTTCAGCCCACGAAGATGTCATCTTTAGGTGCACACCTGAACGAAAGAGCAGTTTGGAGCTCCAAGCTGACCTGGCCCTGGGCCCCCTCCCCTCCCAGTGCTGCAGCAAATGGATGAAAAATTGTATCATTAAACTCTTTGATGTTCTCCTGTCTAATTGAACCTGTGAAATTTCCTAAGGTTCTCCAGCCTCCAAAAATTCAATTTTCCATGTAATGCATGGTGACGTGTCAATAAATCATGCTGTAAAATAAATGCGCGGATTCTTTTGTGCAGGAGCGAGTGAGGAATAAACCTTTCGTAATTGATAAATAATGTCATTGGAATCAATAGCTGGCAGAGGAGTTGGAGGAGTAAGCCTGAATCATGTATGAGTGCTTCGGGGTGATCAATGCCTTAGAAACAGCCAGGAGCTCAGGAGCCAAGTGTATAAATTACTGCCTTAATATTATAGCAGGGCCCAGAGTTTAAAAGGTGGGTGCCTTGCTAAGTGTCGGTGAGATGGGAAGATGGGTCTGGAGGTGTGGGTGGGATGAGTCCCCTGACGGGCACACTTTGCAGGGCTGGTGGGGTCCCTGAGGCTGGGCAGCAATGGAGATAAGGGGCAGATTGTGCAATTTGAGACTTGGGAAGGAGACAGCAGGATTCGGGCTCTGGCCAGTCCTGCCAGAGGCCAGTGTTGGC
>JAQZBX010113469.1:0-10101 GCA_029593785.1 Cabassous unicinctus
AAAAAAAAAATTCCTTTTTTTAAAAAATTATTATTTTTTCCTTTTATCACTGTATTATCAGATGTCCAGTGTACCATGACACCTTCCCCCTCTCATTCCCCAGTGTCTCCCAAATTTTCATTTAATTTTCAAAGAAGTTTTAGGTCACAGCAAAGTCACACACAGAATACTAGAGACTCTCATATACCCAACCTCTTTCCCCTTTCCTCACCCCATATTAAAACCTTTTTTTTTAATGGATGTTAGCATTGTTATAACAGTTATACAGATAGTAAAATATAGCAACTAAACATTGTCAGTGGTTTACAGTGTAGTTTACAATTTAGACGGTACAGTTTAATAATTTTTGATGATATTTACCATGTCCAGTGTCCATTACTGTAAGGTAATGAAAAACATTTCCCATGACCACTAAATACCCCATTTTATCTTATCTGTTCCTTCCACCCCATCCCCCTGGGGCATATGACACTCCCCTGTCTTGACTCATGGAATGACAAGATTCATAGTTACATGCCCTGGGTATTCTAGCCTGCCCTTCCTAATCTACCCACCTGTCAACCCTGCACCACCAAACCCAGTAATATCACTACCCATCTGTCCTATCTTCAATATGCAACTATATCCCTTTACCATAGATTATGTCCATATGGGTGATGGCTCACAACCTACTCTTCTCTTTCTCTCCCTTGTTAACCTATCTTTCAGACAATGGTTCTCAGAGACTGCTCACTTTTCTCAATTCAAATCAGTGAGGTCATATACTGTTCATCCTTCAATGCCTGGCTTGCTTCACTCAACATAAGGTCTTCAAGATTCATCCACGTTATTCTGTGTGTTAGCACTTTATTCCTTCTTATAGCTGAGTAATATTCCATTGTATGTATGTGCCACATTTTGCTTATCCATTCCTCTGTTGATGGGCACCGGGGCTGATTCCAACTTTTGGCAATGGTGAACAATGCCGCTATGAACATTGGTGTGCAAGTATCTGTTTGTGTCTTTGCTTTCAATTCTTCTGGGTATATACCCAGCAGTGGAATCGCTGGATCACACGGAAGATCTATTGTTAGTTTTCTGAGGAACTGCCAAACTGTCCTCCACAGTGGCTGGACCATTCCACAATCCCATCAGCAGTGGATGAGGGTTCCTATTCCTCCACTTCCTCTCCAACACTTATATTCTGCTGTTTTTTTAATAGCTGCCATTCTGATGGGTGTAAGATGGTATCTCATTGTGGTTTTGATTTGCATTTCCCTGATAGCTAGTGATGTCGAGCATTTTTTCATGTGCTTTTTAGCCATTTGTATTTCTTCCTTGGAGAAGTGTCTTTTCAGGTCACTTGCCCATTTTTTAAATGGGTTGTCTTTTTATTTTCAAGGTGTAGGATTTCTTTACATATGCAGGATATTAGGCTCTTCTCAGACATATGATTGCCAAATATTTTCTCCCATTGGGTAGGCTGCCTTTTTATTTTCTTAATAACGTCCTTTGAGGTGCAGAAGTTTTTAATTTTAAGGAGATCCCATATATCTGTTTTTTCTCTTGCTGCTTGTGCTTTGGCTATGAAGTTCATGAAACCATTTCCTATTACAAGGTCCTGTAGATGCTTCCCTACATTATCTTCCAAGGTCTTTATGGTTTTGGCTCTTATATTTAGATCTTTGATCCATCTTGAGTTGATTTTTGTAGAAGGTGTGAGATGGTATTCTCTCATTCTTTTGGATATGGATATCCAGTTCTCCAAGCACCACTTGTTAAAGAGACCATTCTCTCCCAACTGAGTGGACTTGGTGGCCTTGTCGAATATCAGATGACTGTATATGTGTGAGGATCTATATCAGAACTCTCAGTTCGGTTCCATTGGTCAGTAGGTCTATCCTTGTGCCAATACCATGCAGTTTTGATCACTGTAGCTTTGTAGTATGTTTTAAAATCCGTAATGTGATACCTCCAACTTCATTTTTCTTTTTCAATATGTCTTTGGCAATTCGGGACCTCTTTTCTTTCCAAATATATTTTGTGGTTAGTTTTTCCAGTTCCTTAAAAAATATAGTGTTGATTTTTACTGGGATTGCATTAAATCTGTAGATTAGTTTGGGCAGGACAAGGCTGTAATTTGATGGCTGCGAGCTCCCCAGACTGCACAGCGCAGTGGGCACGGGGCACAGGCCTGTCCTCAACAGTGACGGAGCTGCCCCAGAGCAGCCCCTGGCTGCTTCCCTAAAGAGCAGGGTCTGTGCCTCTGAAGCTGCCGGGGGCGATTCCGAGGCCGGCACAGGAGGAGGATCCTGGCGTGGCCCCGGGATCTGGGACTGGCCTAGGCCTGGCAGGTGCTTTGGTTCCCCTGCTCTTACTGCTGAGTCAGAGCGAGCAGTGCCCTTCATTGTTTTCTCTTTATCTAGCTGCCTTGCATCCACGCTACTTCGAGTTTTAAGAAAAATGTAGCAAGTCCTGCTCCTGCAACCCCGGCTGCATGCTGGAGCTGTGCAGGGAGCGTCTGCCGGCCTGGGGCGTTAGCCTGGAATGCAGCCAGGGCTTTGGGCCGCTCAGAGCCCCAGGTGGTTCCAGCGTCTGGCCAGGGCTGCGACCGACTGCTTTAGTCTCCTAAACCGGACAGCTAGCCTAGTTCACAAGAGAAAAGCTCATCCCCAAACTCAAAGCTTAGTTCTTGGTTTTCATAGACTTTTTCGGAAGTCTCCTTAGAGAGTTGCCTTGCTTTTCCATTTGGGGTTTGTCAGCTTCATTCTGAAACATCAGAATATCTGTTTCAATATGAGCACGTTCATCCAAGGGCCAGCGGTGGATGCAGAAGTCCTGGCCTCGGGTGGACGGACCCCAGGCTGTCCAGAAAGCCAGCTCCTTGGGCCTCAGCACGCACCCATTTGCCTGCAGTTGCTGCGGTCTGCTACCCAGATTCCAGATTTCTGTGTCTCTCTGGATACAGCCAAATGAGGGATAGGGCACTGATATTATCATTTTCTTCTTCTTTTTTCTGTGTGTGTGTGTGATTTGACTACGTTTTAAACCCAAGCTTGTATAGATTGTAGTGAGATAAATACAATAAAGCCTGCTTGGTTTTGGGGAAAGTTTGAAATACGTAGAAACCTTTCTTTTTTAAACCTTGAACTTCATAGTTGGTTCATGAAGAGCATGTTTGGATTATCCTTGCTAGGTTTGAAACTCCAGCCTGAGTTAGGGATCACTTTGCTTTAACAAATGTAAACTTCACCCCTCAGGGATGTCCAGAATATCTGAATTCACAAAATATCAGACTTGGTTTATTAATTTTAAAATAATATTGTTGTTTCTAGTAATGTATGTCCTCTGTGAACTCCTAAAACAAATACAAAGAATTTCTCACTGACATTGCCATAAAAATCACACGTATTCTACCAGTTGGTAATAACAATTGCCAATCCAGATTTTCTTTCTAGAGAAAGATCCTATAGTTACTTAGTTATATACGTAGGTATTTAAGCTTTCTTTGAGATCATAATGATAATGCTATTTTAAATGATGTTGCAATACTTAAGGTGTCATAAGCCATTTTCCCATGTCATTAAACTCTCATTGTTTTTTGCAATTGCAAGATATGTCATTTATGTGGGTGTACTTTAATTTACCAGGTTTTCTCAATAGTCATGAAGCATCTATTTGATTGTATTTTTTTCATTTTTAAAATTATTCTTTGCAAATAGATTCCTAGAAGCAGCATTGCTGGGTCAAGGGATTTTGCATGTTTTCGTAACAGCTTTTCTCTTCTCTTTTCCATGGCGCTGCCCCAGGACCCCGAGATGCAGTGCCTGCTGCTGTCAGACGGCAGCGGGTCCACCCACCCAAACCACGTCGTTGTCCTCCCCACAGAGGGCGGTAGCGGAATGGCTGCCATCAGTTTCATCGGCGCCCTGAGAATTCCAGTGAGTAAATGTGACAGAGTGTCATTAGCACTTGCTAATGACACTTAGCAACAACGCATCTGGCCTCTGTTTGATAATCCTTTTTTTAAAAAAGGAATCCCTGATACTTAGCATGAACCAGAGGCCGGAGCCAGTTGTCTCTGGACTGAATATGGCTGCAGCAATGTCTCACTTGGCCCAGACTGTGTTTAAAATTTGGGGGAACTCATTGCCACTATTTAGAAATACAGACATTTCATATATAAATGTGGCTTCTTGGTTTGGCTTGAAAAACCAGAAGCTCTGGCTACCCTGGACCTGCATCTGCCACAGCCACCCCACCCCCAGTGGGGCTTTCTCGCCGTGGCCACATCCCTGCCAGGTCATCTCCCCACCACCTGCCCGGCCCCACAGGCCTGGACGGGAGAGCTGCTCTGTGGCCAGAGGAAGCCAGGCTCCTTTTTCTTTTCAGTTGAAAGGCTTTTAGTGACACACGCTCTGGTCGACCCGCGTGTGAGCAGGAAAAGGAGGCAAGTATGCAGAGAGCCGGGGAAGGACAGGCAGCCGCGCCTGGCCAGCCAAAGCCCGCTGGCTGGACTCCATGGGGTTCAGAGCCGGGGCTCGCCGTTTAAAAGTGATGCCAGCTGGCCCGAGGTGAGGCGCCGCGTCTGGTCTGAGCTAGAAGCGTGTGCACAGTTCCTGTGTGGGGAGGGTGGCAGGCGAGGAGAGTCGAGGGAAAGGTTATTTGAAACGGGAGGGCAGGGGACACAACCGTGCAATGTCTTGTGCTTTAGATTTTCCCTTATTAAATTCACGGGCTCCCACAGCAGAGAGTGGAGTCGCTCTGCAAGGGGCCTCTGGGTTCTTTCGAGCTCCGGTCCTCTAACACGACGTGCCATGTAGGACGGCGAAGGCAGAGAGCCGAGAGCAGGAGCAGGTGGGGTGGGGGGAGCACAAACCCACGAGGTGGGCAGGCAGGGGGTCCGGGCCGCGCTCAAACGCCGGCGCCTGCCTCTGGTGCTGCTGTTCAGACAGCTAACAGGCTGCCCTGTTGGCTGTGAAAATGTAAACTCGGTTCATTTAAAATAAACCGTGTCCATCGCCTGCTTTGATGGGGATTCACGTGCGTGCAGTGGGGAAGGGGGTGCTGCTGGGTCCCTGCCAAGTTCCAGAGTGGGACTGATTGGAATTATTGCCCCGCAGGGCCCACCAGCTTTTACAAGGAGGCATAAATCGGGAACTCTGTTTCTGAACCATGAGCAAACCCGGGGCTGTTTTGTCATCACCTCTGCACTCCTCTCCCCGGCTCCCCAGCCCAGGCTCTGGGTCCCTCTGGGGCAGGCTGCAGTGGCCTGTCTGTGTTTGGGAGCCGGCAGGCCAGCCCTGTGCTCCCTGCAGAGAAACAGCAGTGGATGCTCAGCCACCAGGTGGCTCCCCGTTGCGGCCCTTTCCCTGGGGCCCCAGGGCTGCGCGGGGCGCGGGGCCGGCCCACGGCATTTGCTGCCTCCGGTCACGCGTGAAGACGCGGGGTCTCAGTGGTGAAAGGTGGCCTTGCCCCGCCAGTCCTCCCGCTTGTCCACGTTCTTC
Organism: Cabassous unicinctus; assembly: GCA_029593785.1. NCBI lineage: Eukaryota > Metazoa > Chordata > Mammalia > Cingulata > Chlamyphoridae > Cabassous > Cabassous unicinctus. The sequence continues at coordinate 5,487 of JAQZBX010113469.1, forward strand.
GGGGGCACTGCCTGCCCGTGTGGCATCCTGCCCCTGTTCAGACCTGGCGGTGCCAGAACCAGACCGGGGCAGGGCTGCCCACACGCGGCGGCCTTAGGACCTGCGCGGTTAAGTAGGCTGCCGAGTCCAGGCTGGGGCTCCCTCTTTTCCAGGGTGTGATGGAGTTCTCCCTGTGCCTGCTCTTCGCCAAGCTGGTCAGCTACACGTTCCTCTTCTGGCTGCCGCTGTACATCACGAGCGTGGGTGAGTCGGGCGAGCAGCGCCGGCGTCCCGCTCCGCGCACCGGCTGTGGTGGGGACTCCCTCCCAAGGCCGGCTTCTGTGAAGCAGAAGCCTCACACTTGTCAGTCGGACGTGGTCATCAGAAAACAGCAGGCAGAGAGAACATGGCTGTGACAGTCTCCCTGCCGGGGGCTTGGGGCTTAGCCCTCCGTGGCCAGCTAGGCTGCCGAGCCGCTGGGGCCTCCGCACTCAGGGGCGGCCTGCGCTGAAATCGGCCACGGCGGCCCTGGCAGTGGGCAGGCGCGTTGGCGCATCTGGCCTGGGGGTGGCTTTCAGAGGTGATTGCTAACGGCAGGGCCAGCAGTGGGTGCTGCATTGCTCAAGTCCGGCAGTGGCTGAAGATTCAGGAGGTCACAGAGCATACCAGTAAAACAGTGATGTATCCTCCACGCCCTGCCTGCGACTCCAGGAAGAAAGGGAAGGAGGGAAGCCACGGTTCTTAGGAGAGCTGACCACTGAGCAGAGCCTCTGGAGCTGGGGCTGGAGGGGCAGGGATGGCCAGGGAGCCCGCGGGGCCCCTTGGCCCAGGGCATGGGGGGACGGAGAGGAGCAAGCCAGGAGGCTGTGTTTAATGCGAGGCCCTAGGGCATGTGGAAATTGAGGTGGCTGGGACAGGAAGGCTGCACTCACGGGTAGAAACTGAGGCAGTGAGGGGACTGCCCCCAGGACACTCGTCACCAGGGACAGGGTCTCCCGGGGGCAGGAGGTGATGAGGGGCACGTGCTGGTGACGGTGCTGAGGCGGCCGAGGCCAAGAGAAAGGCTCTGGGGCTCCTGGCTGGCACCCCCTCTTTCCAGCAGGCGGGCTAGACACAGTCGAGGCAGTGGGTCCCTGGTGGACAGACGGTTTCTCTTCACTTTTCCTCTGTGATTGCAAAGAGGATGACATTTTCAGGCTTAGCGTCTCGATGGTCAGCGTTTCCAGTCCAAGTGGTGGTGGAAGGAAATGCCGGGCTGATTAGGACATGCAGGTCTGGGGGCTCCTGCCCGGTCAGCTTTAGTCCACTGTGAAGTTCAGGGCTCTTCGGAGCCCAGGGGCGAGAACTCTGGTCTGAGCAGTGTGAGGCCTCTGTGCTGGGACAGCTCTTTGGCTTTGGTTTCCTCAACTAATATGAGAAGGTTCCAGGCCCTTCCAGATCTGAAACTTTGCCGTCAGATGCTTTTTGCGCACCAGAGACATGGGGGGGCTATTTCGCAGGTGGCTTTTCACCGGCCCACCCCCCATTCTCCGTAGCATCTAACTTCATGGCATCCACTGAGAGGCCAGCAAACCCCAAGATGGGACAATAACTAGACCCCACAGGATGAGCCCTTGTTTGGGGTTAGAGTGTTCAGTTTTCAGCCTTTCTGTGCTGCCGCTATCCACAGTTGACTGCTGTTTTGAAAAGAAATACCTGAGTGCACTCAGGATGGTGGCTTGGTTTAAATCATGCCTGAGAGAAAGCCTGATGTGGGCCTGGAGTGCCGTGCCTTCCAGGCAGCGACCCAGAGACTGTCCTCGCTAACCAGTCCTTCGTCATTTTGACAGATCACCTCGACGCTAAGAAAGCAGGGGAGCTCTCCACCTTGTTCGATGTGGGCGGAATCTTCGGTGAGCTCGTGGTGGTTTGTTGCACTTGGACAGATAACTAATTATACTGTGAGCATGACCTCCTTGAGCCTGGTCCTCTGTGGAGGACTGTGTCCCTCAGGCGTCCCCTAGGACCTGGGCTTCCCCGGCAGCACTCACGAGGAGTCCAAGACTGCTGCGGCTGCTGCACTCGGGTGGTCTCGTGGCCCCTTCCTGGGTCCTGACCCTGAACTTGATCGAGCACTCCTCCAGACATAGGAGAGTGCCTCGTGGGCAGGGGGCGGGCACTGGTGCCCTGTCAGGGTAGAGGGGCTCTCGGGGGCTGGCCCCAAGCCGGCCCCCAAGACAACACATTTCTATGGGTCCCTCCCTGCTGGCCACGCCCACACCGGGGAGCAGGCCCTGCGGAAACCTCCTGCCCTGGGTGCCCGTCAAGGGGGCGTGGAGCCTGGGGGTGTGGGCACAGGCAGACCTGCCCCTCCGTCGCAGGTGGAGTCCTGGCAGGCGTGGTCTCAGATCGGCTGGAGAAAAGGGCGTCCACCTGTGGCCTGATGCTGCTGCTGGCGGCCCCGACGGTAAGCCCGGCTCTGCCGCGGCCGCCCGGGCTCTCACCGGCCCGGTCTGGAGGCCCAGCCCAAAGCAGGGGGTGCCGGGTGGTTTGCTGAGCTCCAGGCTGAGCTCTCTGTTAGGTAGACCCCCAAACTGCCCTGGAGCTCGGTAATGGGGTCGGCCACCCCCCGGCCCTTAGTTGCTCACAGAGCCTGGGGATTGCAAGGGAGGAGGTTGGGGTCCTGCGGGAGGCTCGGGGAGCAGGTTGTCTCGCCCAGACACAGCCTTGGGCAGCTGAGCCCCCAGGATCCAATGTCCCCAGCAGTCGCCCACCAGGCAGCATCTGAGCCGCCCGGCAGGGCCACCCACCAGTGGCCACATACTGAGCTGCCGGTGGCACCTCCTTAAACCCGGGCCCCTCTCCCACACCTCAGCTCTCAGAGACCGCGTGTTCCCCGGATTTCCCCGACTTCCCAGTTCCCTCACCTCCTCTGCGGAACCGATTCTAGTGCCCTCCCATTTCCCAGTCTGCAACGTCCCTCCACCCCTACCTGGCCGGGGTCTCTGGAAACAGCCTTCCCCCGCCCCCACCCCGCAAACACTCCTTCCCGCTGGGCCCGAGCTCCACGGTCCACAGCCTCAGCTCCGTTCGTGGCGCGTGGTTTCCAGGGGTCGTCACCACCCCAAATCCCCCGGCACACACAGGCACCACTCTCCACGGACATGCCCCTTTGCACCCATCCTGCTCCGGGGAGTGCCCTTCTCCTTGCTCCTGCTCATCTGTCAGGACCCCTGTCACCTGCCCCCCATCCCCACCAGCACTGGGGACTGATGCCGTCGCAGCTCGAGTCCCTGTGACAGGGAGCCGGAAGCCAGGGCACCAGAGCCCTCCCGCCGCGTGGTCTCCGCGCACCCCTGCCTTGAAGCGACTTCCTGTGCTCTGCGGGCGAGCAGCACAGAGAGGCCTCGGCTCCTTCCAGTAACCGCTGTCTCTACCCTGTTTTTACGCCCCCTGCAGCTCTACGTATTCTCCGCCATCAGCAAAATGGGCCTGGAGGCCACGGTAGGTGAGTGCACAGCCGCTCCTCGTGGCTCACCTTCCCTGCCCACACAGCGTGGTGAGGGGAGCACAAGCCGCCAGGAGACACCCAGCCGGCACCGGCTGTGTCTAAAGCGGCCCTGTACCAGCTCCCAGGCGCAAGGCCTGTCGGACCATCTGCACTGCGATTGGAAGGCCGCCCCCTTGGGCCCACCCTGGCCTGCATCTGAGCAGGAGCCGGCGTGCAGCCAGGCGCGTTGGTCCTCGGCCGTCCCTCCCCGCTGGCCAGCTGTCCTGCTGCCATTCTGGGAATGCCTGCGTAACAAGGGAGGACTATCTGTAACTTCCTGCGGGCAATGCTGGCAGACTGTGCTCCTGACCCTTACTAAATGTTTCTGTTCCCCAAGCCAGCATTGAAGGTGGAAGGGATGTGGGGGTCCGGGGTCGGACGGTGACCTTGGAAGTCACCAGGAAGCAGGTTGCCAATGCGTGGGCGCATGGTGTCCTGGATGCTTCTCTGTCCCAGAAGCTTCGCACAGGACAGTTTGGGGAAGTGGCCACGTGTGGCACAAACCAGAGCGGCCGTCCTGGCCGTGGCAGGCGTGGCTGCCCTGGGGCCACGGGACAGAGAGGCAGCCTCTGTGCTGAGGATGAGGCCACAGCTGCCTTGGTGACACCCCGATGCAGGCAGAGCTGCACTGCCAGACGCAGGTGCCGGCCTGAGCGCCACAGCCCCGGGCTGCCCCCGTCCCTCGGCACGTCCTTAGCTCCTGCTGCACTGGGTCCCCACCACGGAGGCTCGGTGAAACCCGGCCCCCGGCCCTCTGGGGCCGTAGCCTAGTCTTCCACAAAGTGCAGCTGAACTTTCCAGATTCAAGGGGTGAGATTTTAAGGAAGGCAGCACCCCAGAAGTGCTCCCTGCCCAGCGCCCGGCGGCCTCTCCGCTCAGGCCAGGGCACGCGTCCAGCCCTCCGCGGCGAGCTGTGCGCCTCCGAGCGCGGCTGCCCGGGGTGCCTGGGGGGTCCCTGAGTTGCTGCGCTGCCATCTCTCTGCTCACCTCCCTTTCCCACAGCGATGCTGCTGCTCTGCGGAGCCCTGGTCAGTGGACCATACGCGCTCATCACGACCGCCGTGTCCGCCGACCTGGTGAGTGCCCCCGTCCCCCGTCCCTGATACG
>JAQZBX010113470.1:0-10101 GCA_029593785.1 Cabassous unicinctus
TTTTTTTTTTTTCCTTCTTCCTTTCTAAAATGTCTTTAATGTCAGAACACAACTCACAGCTCCTATAAAGCCACCACTGGCTTGTCCAGCTCATGCTATTCTTCTACTTTGTTGCATCCATTCTTATTTTATAATCTAAAGTCCACAAAAAATGCCTAGTTATGTTCATGTGCTGCATGGTTAACTTAGTTGTGTGTTCATCTTGAAGCTCTTGTTATACTTCAAATCTCTATATGTGTAATTCTGTAATTTACATTTATTTTTGTTTTGAGCATGTGGTAGACAGGCAATGTGTAGGAATTACTTGTTTGAGTGATGGTAATCTTTTTCCTGTAGTATAATCTATCCTCATTCTACAGCACTTGAAAATCAGTCAGTCTGCACAGGCAGAATATTCTAGTTGGATGTGGACAAAGAGATGTTCAACTTCAAGTTTCCAATTTTAGGAGAAACAAAAGAGAGACCAGAAAACAGGAACAGATCTGTGAAATGAGGTTACCTTGGTTTCCCTGCTGGTTGCCAGCAGCATTAATCATGGAACCAGATTTCAGGTGCTGGAGAAAACAGGTTCTGCAGATATGTGTTTAATCTCTCAGATTTTTCTTTTTGTATATACAAGTAGAGCAGTTTGATATTGTTTATGAATTCCAAAAATAGATGCTGGATTGTGTTTGTAAACTGGTCTGTTCCTCTGGGCATATTAGATTGTATTAACTTCAGAGGTTTCACTTTTACTTGATTAAATTATGGTTAGGACTTTGATTGGGCCACGTCAGTAGGACACCCCAATGGGGGCGGGGACTCACAGAGAAAATGTCACTGCAGAGGAGAGAGTTGGAGTTTTGATGCTAGAGCCCTAGGAAATAAATACACAGGAGAATACAGAGGAATACAGACGACTCCATAGACATGGCAGAGGCCCCAGGAAGAGAGAGAGCCCGATAGTCTACAGCTGTCCTTGTGGTGAAAGCAGAGCAGCTGAGCCTGGGAAGAAATGAGCCCTGGGGAGAGAGACTAGCCTTATACCAGCCTACAGCTGAGACTAGAAGAAGCTAGAACCACAGAGCCTGAAGCGGAAGGCTGAACCCTCACAGAGACTAGCAGCCATCTTGTTTCAACAAGTGGCAACAGAGTTTGGTGAAGGAAGTAAATTACACTTTATGGCCTTGTGACTGTAAGCTTCTACCCCAAAAAAATACCGTTTATAAATGCCAATAGATTTCTGGTACCTTACATCAGCACTCCTTTGGCTGACTAATACAACAAGCATGTGGGCATTTCTTCTCAGAGAGTCGAGAATGAAAAAGAGCCCTTCTTAAATTTTAGAGAAAATGAATGATGGAGATCACATGTAAGGTGAAATTAATCTTTCCCTAACCTTATCACCATAATATGAAATACCTAAACTGAGATTTTTCCATGAGTTTGATTGCTACTGCTTGCTCCATACCTTGGAGGATTAAACTGATTTGAAATGGCATCTCACATCTCATGAAGAATCGGAAAAGAAAAAATGAAAAAAAATTCACACTGAAGCCAATTAAGTCTAAATTATCCTGATAATTAATATAAAAATACACATGAGGAAATTGAGATTTGAAGAGATTAAGTGATTTATCCATGATCATTCTTTTAAATATTACCAAAAATTAAAAACAATAGAAAGGCCAAATATATATAAACCCATGAGGTGATAGCTTCTTTCCACCTCATTTTTGGGCTCATTTGCTATGGTAACATCATTCTAAGATTTAATGAATTTTAAAGAATTCTGATCCTGTAAGTGCATGTAAGTGGAAAGATTAATGGGCATATATAAAGGAAGGAAGTCAGAAAATTAATTTTGTCATGGTTTTCTGTATAAAAGCCAGAAAGCACAAAGTTTCTGCATCACAAAATTTAGGGGGATGGCTTTGAATTCACTCAATTCTTGAATTGATTGTGGGGAAACATACAAGTGAACTGGTTGGGCTCTGGCAATAAAGGCTGCAGAATATTTTCTAAGTTCCTCCAATTTAAGGTAAATTCTAAATTCATTTAGAATTTATTAGTTTTATGAGGAATTTTTGAGGATATAGTGCAAATTGAATGCCTGAGTTTAGAGATAAATTCAGCAAAATTCAGGACACAAAATTTGACCAGGTCAACATGGGGTCTATTTAAGACCAGCCTTTCACTCTAAAGAAGCAGATATATTTTCCTGAGGAAGTGACAATGAAATTCGAAAGAGATAGAAGATTACAAATAATTGCATTGTAATTTAAGAAAGTATTTGCTACCATATAAAAGAGTAATAGATAAGCCTGGCAGGTACACAGCCTTTATGAAATAGTGAATTGGGTAAAAAAATTGACTGAAATATAGAAGCTGGTCTATGGCAGTAAATAGCTCTTCTAATGGAAATAGCAAAAGTTCCATCACTGGGGTCATTTACAATGGAGTTGGTCAAAGTACTGGAAAATATTTTTAGATAACAACGCTGGGAAAGATGGAATAGATGTTCTAGTAGGCTTTCCCTTTCCTTAACTCTGGAGACCAAGTGGCTAAGAATCAAGTAAATTTGACATGTGGAATATTAAAGAGAATCAGGTCTGGGTGCACTCCTGTACATATGAAAAAGGATCTTTTGGTCTATGGAGAAATACTGCTCAATTCTATCTCAGGAGCCGTTTACCTGACATATAGGAGGCCCGGAAAGAAACAAGCCCTATGCAAGGAAAGAGAGGACTACAGGATCACTTAAACGTGAAACCTTAAGAGGCTGGGCCCACGGAGCTCAAAAGGAAAGGGTGAACCCGGAATGGAAGGCTGAAATCTGGGCAGAGATCAGCGGCCATCTTGCTTTACCACATGGCAACACGCCAGGATCTACAGTAGCTAACTTTGGTGAGAAAGCATCTCTGATGGTGCCTCAGTTTGGACTTTTCTTGGCCTTGTAACTGTAAGCCTTTATCCCAAATAAATCCTCTTTATAAAAGCCAACAGATGTCTGGTACTTTGCATCAGCACCCCTTTTTGCAAACTAATACAGTGGGTTTCGCTCTGTCTCTGTTTTTTTCCTGTGCCTGTGGCTTTTTATTCCTCCATTTATAAAGGACTTCAGTAAGAGAATTAAGACCCACCCTAGGTCATAACCCACTAAAATGATTTAATCAAAAGGAAGGTCCCTTAAATAAATATAATCAAAAGGTCACAACAGGAGCAGATGTGGCTCAAGCCATTGAGTGCTTGCTTCCCACATGGGAGGTCCCAGGTTCGGTTCCTGGTGCCTCCTAAAAAACAAAACAAAACAATAACAACAACAAAAACAACAAGAAAACAAATGGAAAAACCAACTCAGGGAACCCAATGTGGCTCAGTGGTTGAGTGCCGGCTTCCCACATACAAAGTCCCTGGTTCAATCCCTGGCTCTGATAACTTGAAAAAAAAAAAGAAAAAAAAAAAGTCCCATTTACAATAGGTTTACATGCACAGGAATGGGTTAGCTTTAATAACAGGATTTTCTGGGGCCAACAAAAGACCCAAACTGCCACAGTAGGCATGAAAAGTTCTTGTTGATTTTACAAATCAATTATTTAATTAACTAATATACTTTAGGAACCATGGTGAAATAAAATAATAGAAAATGCATTGGGATAAGAAAATGCACATTATATGACAATAATGCTATAATACAGTGATATCAAAAAGTGTAAACAAGAAATGGGGTTCGAAGAAGAGAAATTAACATGTGGAATTGGAGTTTGTATAGACTTCATGAAACCCATGTTTGAGGTGAACAGAGTTTTAATAGTCTGGGAGAGAGAAAATGTCTATGAGAAGCAAACAGAACAAAATCAACAAAGAAGTAGAGAGAATGTATATGGACATAAGTGATTGAATTGCATTGGCTTATAGGTTATATTTAGAGAAATATGAGGAGATAAGCTGGCAGAAGAAACTTCAGGGTATGGAAAATGAGACCATATAACAGTGACACTATCAATGACAAAATAATATGGGATGAGGAAACCACATTTGTAAAAGAAAGAGGAACTCAAACATGACACAAATATTCATAATGCTCTTGTCCTCCAATATGGTATGATGAAAAATTTCAAACATAGAAAACTGCAAGAATAAAACAATGAATGCCCATATGACCACCATCTAGAACTAATGACAACTATTATTTTGCCAAATATGCCTGTCACCTTTGTTTGCTTGCTTATTTATTTATTTACTTTTGTGGATGCATCTGGGAGTCAGATGCAGGCTTTGAAATATTTCACCTCTAAATACTTCAGAATGTACCTCAGAAAAATAGGAAAAAGCATAACTGTAAAACTGTCATATCAAAAAGTTATAATAACTTATTTGTATCCTTAATAATCAGTCACATAAGCTTTTTTTTTGCATTTTTTTGTAAACCAGGATCCAATCAAAGTTCATCCATGGTATTTACTTGTTAAACATTTTTGGTCTCTTTAATCTAAAATAGATTCCCACCATTTTTTAAAAATTTGATTACAAAATTGACTTTCTGGGAAGACGAGGCCAATTACTATTCAGAATGTCCTATCATTCTAGATTTTTTTTATTATTTCCTCTAGGTATATTTTAACATATTTCTTCATTCCTCTGAATTTACTGTACAATAAAATTAGATATAAAATATTGATTAGTTTCGTGAGAATATGTCATAGTGTTGTTCACATTAATTCCTGCCTCAAATCAGGAGGCACATAATATCGGTTTGTCCTCTTATTTTTGATTCTATGTTTACTCACTTGGTAAAAGTTGTGGTTGAAGAGATCTGTCCATAAAGGTATATATGTTTTTCCCTTTTCAATTAGCTATTAATCAGACACCAGGTGAATATCCTATTCCCTAATGGTTTATACAGTTACTCATGATTCTTGCTTTAATTGATTATATCATTGTAGGTTATAAAATGGTAATTTAAAAATTCTATCACTATTATATTTATTAGCTAGTATTCTTTAGTATAAAAGGGCCTTGCTTTCAGCCACAAAGAATGAACAAAGCAAAATAAAGGCTAGTATTTTTTTGTTTTTGTTTTTTGCTTTTTAGATTACCAATCTTTAGAATAATAATGACTTATTGAAATGAGTCATTCTGATGATGGTAAATTTTTGTTCCCTAGACACTCCCTTTTTTGAGTAATGTTATGGTCTCAAGAATTTTTATGTATGCACATTGGTACTGTTAATTAATATTTTTATTCTTTATTATGTTCAAATTTTTACAAATTTTGCAGGTGGGAGCACCTCCAAGATGGCTCCAGTGTTCTTTGTAAAATACTCTCGGTCTTTGAGCACTCCCTTGCTTTTGAACACAAGATCACCAGGTGTATTCTGTGCTTTTCCTGCCCTGGACCTGGAATCAGCCATTTCTCCCAGGAATGCTATTTTTTAAGAAACTGACAGTTACGTGCTGTGTTATCACAGATCCTAGAAACTTTTGATAGGAATATATATGTCTAAATAACATATTTATATTACTATTTTCAATCAAATAATAACACAGTATGTCGTTTCTTTGTTTACTTCATATTTGATTTCTTTTTATTTAGAATGAACACAATAGTTACATGAAAACATGAATATATTTACTTATTTGGTTCATATACAACACACACAAAATAGTTTCAAAATTGCAATCTCATTAATATTACTAACAGTTTTCTTCTTTGGTGAATTTCTTGTTCATCTCTGTTGCCCATTTTTCTATTAAATATCCCTTCAATGATTTGTGTGTTTTTTCATTAATACGGATATTAGGAAAGTTTTCTGTCATATATATATTGCAAATAACATGGACTGGTCTCTGTCTTATCTTTATCCTTCCTTCCACATATAAACTTGCTGGCTACCTTGGTAGCTGGATTTGCTTTCTGCATTAAAATGATGACACATATGTCCCTAGGTATGGGAGCAGTATCACAGAGTGTGGGGACAGGATTCAAGCCTAGTCCAGCTTTATTTTGCCTTTCTGCTCTCCTTCTACAGTGCCTTCCTGGTACAATTATTTGGTTATCTGAGTTGACAATTAGTGCATCTTGATTATTTTGAATATTCTTGAATATTTGTCCACATTTTGGCACTTCCTACTGAACAGATTCTATGAAGGTTATTGCTGTATAAAAGTGATAGGCTTAGCAGATATAATATAACACATGGGCATAAACTAGAAAAAATAGCCCTCTATTACATCATTAAGAAAGAAGCAGGTACACTTAAATGGGTAAAATGTGGAAATTGAAATGCATGTAAAGTTTAATTGTTCTGTGTTATAATTGCTCAGTAAAGAGACTTTTTGCAAACATCCCTTAAAAAAATTAAGGGCCCACATTCTTCTATACAAATGGAGTTTTAGGCAATTGTTCAGATACAGGCTGCTTTTTAAAAAATGTTTTTTGAGGATTTTAGCTAAGGTGAGGATTCACTCTATGCTAATTATATAATTATCTCATTTAATCCTCTCTAAATAAGCCTGCATTTCTCATTAAAAAGTTCCATTGCATAAGTACTTAAGTGTAGCTCAGGAAGTGTTAAGCAGCCTGCCTAAATGCATAGAGCTAATGAGAGTGAAGCCAAAATTAAATCTTAGTCTGTTCTATTTTTTTTTTTTTTAAGCCTGTTTTCTTCAGCAATACCAAAACTGCTTCCAAGAAAAAAGAATACAACTTTAGTTTGAGGAAAAATAAAAATAAAAAAAACAACGAACTACAGTACTTAAATTGAAAACTTGCAAGTTATGTTGTTCTCTCCCCATTAAATCATCTCCAGAGCATTGAATTAATTATGGGAAATGATAAATGTCCAGAAAAAAACCACTTGGCCAATGAAGTCATAGATAAACCATATCACTTGGGAGTAAGAAGGAAGTAAGGGCATTAAGCCAGAAGAGGAAGAGATTTCAGTCATATTATCTCCAGATCTTTGAAAGGCTGCAGCATTGAAGGCAGATTCATCTTATCCTGTGAAGTAATTAAACAAAAGGAAGAAGTTATGGAAATTATTTCACTGTAAGAAAGGAGTTTTCTATTCAAGAAAAGTTCCAGACAGGTACTCTATCCATGACTCTACTATCCTTGGTTTATCCCAGACCAACATTGGAAGCAGGGATTCTTAACAAGGGGTCCATGAGCTTGAATTGAAATTCAAAAGAACATTATTCTTGTGAGGACATGTTGGTGTGGGAGTGATATATTTATTAAATAATACACAGTATAGTGTGGACTTAGTAAGGGGTCCATGGTTTTCACCTGACTGGCAAAAGGGTCCGTGGAACAAAAAAGGTTAAGAACCCCTGATTGGCAGGATGGTGTAGTCTATTGACTCCACACAGAAACCAGTACTGAAACTTTCTCCCTGACCAAAGGTTAATTAAAAGTCCTTTTTGGCAAGGGATGGTTTTCATGGAGGAAGCTTCTGTCAATACACATGCAGAGATTAGTAACATAGAGAATCTGTTTTCCCTTTTCCCTAAATGTAACTCAAAGTAGACACAGGAAAGATTATATTCTCTTGTGACTTTTTATTTAAAAATTTATTTCTGTATTATCAGAATTGCCCATTCGTTTTTGAACACTTAGAGAAGTGTACACAAGTCTAAACCTCATTGAAGACTCCACTAAAATACTCCCCCCACCTTAGGAGCAAGGTTCTTGACATCATAGAAGAAACAAGATACTTTCAATTACAGATTAGGATAAATGATTTAAACAAGCAAAATATTAACTTGAGTGCGAGTTAACCGTCTCACTTTTCCTATTGCTCTCAGGTCCCCTCAACCAAATTTGGCTTTTGACTCTGACTTCCTATTTCTTGGGTATCACCTATTCTCATCTTCAGCCTTCTCTACCTGCCCTGAGTCTGCTTCCCCCAGCTTCCCCTCCACCCTCTTCCGTTTCTTAGTTTGCCTTTGACTGCAGACCTCCTCTTAGGGGTGAGGAGACTTCAGACCTATGCATGGAATCTGATTAATGAACCAGAATATCCTATTCCAATTGTTCTCAAACTTTGGTATGCACAAAATCTCATGGTTGGAGGGAGATTCTACAAATGCAAACTTCAAAGACAATGCTTCCAAAATTTGACTGGAGAGCTACAGGGGTGAATCACTTAAATCTGCATTTTAACTAGCACTCCCTGTGGTGATTCTGATGTAGGTGGTCTACACTGATTGCCTTATCATTCAATTTGGTAATATAAGAATAACATCACTTCTGTCTATGTCAAGGATTTTTGTGAGGCTCAAATGAGGTAGTCTTTGTGTTGATAACAATGCTGTTTGTTGTCGTTATTATTAGAGACTTGGCTTGTATGCACACTGCTTATTCCTTTTTATTAGTTTACTACAGACTGTCACCTCAAAGCCAGGTTTACCTCTAGGACCTGGATGATATAAAAAATTGTAGAACGTTATAGATAGAAGAGTCTGTGGGGACTCAAACCTCTTAATTCTTTAATTCATCCATTCACTCGTTTACTCAGTTAAATACTGTTCTGGAAGCATGTACAGCATGTACAAAAAAGCCAGAGAAGAGAGTGGCCAACTTCCAGGTGAAGTCAAGAGAGGGTGTGCAAAAATAGACCTTTGGTCTGGATCTCGAATGTGGAGTAGAATTTTGACAAGCAATGAAATGTGGTATAGGCAGAAAGAAAGTTGTAAACAAAAGGCATTTTAATAGAGAGAGCTTATTCTTATATGATGCTGGGTGGGTCTGAAATTTGTCAGTTGGCAAGAAAGAATAATTGGAAGCCAACTGTATATAATGATATATATATATACACACACACATATGTATACATACACAATAAATACAAATATATATGCACACAGGTACACACACATAACATGTGTGATAATTATGTTAGCCATTGAAGAAATGAGTGCAATGTGGAGGTGAGGATACAAACTAGGAGGCCACTGCAATAGTCTAGGTATTAAAGAGTAAAGAAACCTAAACCAAAGCTGCAGGTATCAACAGGACAAATGTAAACCAGGAAACATTAAATTTAAATCAACATATTTTGTCAATAATAGCCCCCAACAGGTGATAGAATCGAGAAATTCCTATCGTCTGCCAATAGGAACCAAGCCAAGGCCTAGGAAGTTTGGATTAGCTGTAAACCAGTGAGCTAGTTAGAGGAAGAGGTAACAGGTGGTAGGTATGCACTTGAGAAAATGTACCACTACCAAATAAGGGTAGTGCTGGGTCCAAGAATGAAGTGGATTAGATAGAAGACTGGATAAAGCCAACACCTGAAGGAGGCCATATCAAGCCCCAGAGAGAATCAATTTAACAAAGCAAACCTGGAAAGCAAAGAACCACGACTATAACTTGAATCTTTTGTCACTAAAACAAATGCAACATTGCTTTATTTCTGGTTTCTAATTTTTCTATGCAAATTGGACTTAAACCATTAGATTTAAAACCTGTAGTAGGGTTCAAAAATAGATGTTAAATTGTAAAGAAATCAAAACAAAATGAAAAGAAACTCTCAACTGCTAAGGATATCAAATGATTTGTCTTTTAAGTGTCAGCCTGGCTTGAATTATTTGCATTCTGGATGTGGCCTAATGGTGAATTTTGTCCAGGAAAGAGAAACCATTTATTTTAAAGATAAGACAAGCATCTACAAGTCCCTACAGGTGTAAATACCAGAGGGAAAAGCTGAATTGTTTGTAATACAAAAGGGTGTAATTAACTCTCCAGGTAATGTGAAGAGACTGAAAACCAAGAAATTGAAGGTAATGTCAGGGAACCACTCCTTAAAGATGAAACCTAGGAGAGGTCTGATGCAGAAATATCCCAGGGTGTGGTGGGAGCTATTTTAACAGCTTCATCTGCACTGGGCAGAGGCTGAAAATATTTACCATCAGAAAATGATGTCCTGCAAAAGACAGGACAGGAAAAGTTTAGCTCCAATCTTGTTGTAATCCTTAGAATCATCAAATTATTCATTCTTTTTGAAAACAGAGACAAGATTGAGGTGACCCAGGCTACACATATCATTACTATTTGTGATTCTTCTATATAACTCATTCTTCTGAGTATGTACTTTGAACTTGCCTGTCCTCCCGTCCCCC